>ML260862.1:0-39994 GCA_005239495.1 Nicotiana undulata | reverse complement strand
TATATATATATATATATATATATATATATATATATGTATGTATATATATTTCTAAAAATAATGTCAAATTGCTCAACACTTCTGTCCCCCCAAGAGAACCAAATACACAACCAATATTCTTCCAACATAACCAAAATAATATTTAACAGCAAATAATGAGGCCTAGTAATCATGGAAACAATAATTAACACAGAACAATTAAGACCGGGATCAATTGGATTGGGAACGGGGAAGGGATCATGTTTAACAGACCATTTGGGTGGTGCATAGATACTCTTCACCTCACCTATACACCACGCCCATGCATTTCACATAGCAAACAAGTGGGGATTCCTATTCCCTCAAGTCAATGTTAGACCAAACACTTACCTCAATTTCGCAGGCCATTCACTGTTCAATCACTACTTTTCCTTTTGAGTTCACCTCTAACTTGCTCGAATCTAATCATAATTAACTCAATATCATCAATATATGCTAAAGGAACTAACTTTATTGAAAAATATACTTTTTTCTAAGTTTTCTCGAAAAAAGTGAAAACCCGACCCCGAGCCCGCTTGATCTAAACTCATGGTTCGTATCAAATTACGTTTACCCATTCACCACAAACCCAAATATACTACTAGTTTTGAAATACGACCTTAATTCGATGTAAAGAATCGATTTTTACAAAATTCCCACCCAAATCCTCAATGTTTTTCTTAGTTTTTGCTTTAAAAGTGATGAAAAACAGTAAGGAATTGAAAGAAAAAAGTTTAGAATTTGTTACCAATGACTTGGGGATGATAATTGTTGAAGAAAATCGCTATTAGGGCTGTAAACCTCGAAAATATGGTGAAGAAGAAGGTCTGCCCGTTTTTAAAAGGGTATTTATATTAGCTGGGTTGAAGACCTATGCGATCGCAATACATGGGTCGCGATCGCATAGGGTATGTGGGATGGTGAATCGCGATCGCGTGAGGAGGGGTGCGATCGCATAGAGCAACGACCTCCCCCTCCCCCAGTCCTTATTAATACATTGTGATAGCACAGCTGGGGGTGCGTTCGCACAGCTTAGCCCAGATGAAGAATCGCGATCGCGTCCCTGGTGTTGCGTTCGCACAGTACAAATTTGGGACCTCAGATTTTACACTATGCGATCACGGACCTTCCTATGCGATCGCATAGAACAACAGACTTGGACACCAGAAAATAAAAAACCAGCAATTCTCTTTAAGTGTAAAACACCCCGTGGCCTATCTGAAACTCACCCGAGCCCTCGGGGCTCTAACCAAAAATGCACGCAAGTCTAAAAATATCATACAGACTTGCTTGTGCGATCAAATCGTGAGAATAACATGCAAAACTATGGATTAAACCTCAAAACTCATCAGTTTCAACAAGAACTCTTAAAGTTCATAACTCTTCAATCGGATGTCCGAATCACGTCGAACGAACTTCGTTTTTTACCAAATTTCACAGTTAACCTTTTAATATCATAAATAATCTGCACCGGGCTCCGAAACCAAAATACGGGCCCTCTACCAATGATTTCAAACATTATTTTTTTTCTTTAATTCATAAATATTTCAGCAACACAATTTCTTTCAAAAATTAATTTCTAAGGCTTGGGACCTCGGAATTAATTTTCGGGCATACGCCTAAGTCCCATATGTTACTGAGAACCTCCCAGGATCGTCGGAACACAGATTAGGGTCCGTTTACTAAAAATGTTGACCAAAGTCAATTTTTATCAAATTTAAATTCTAGAAATCACTATTTCTCATATTTTCATATAATAGCTTTCTGGTTTCACGCCCGAACTGCGCACGCAAATAGAGGTATTTAAAATTAATCTATTTATAGCTATTAAGCATGAAACAGAGTCTAGATTTATAAAGTGACCCCTTGGGTCATCACAGTTATAGTCCTTAAGGGTTAAGGGCACGAGGAGGGTAAGGGTAAGGGGAAAGTTAATTAAGGGTACTTTTCTTAAGGTTATTTAAGCGAATGGGTTAAGGGTATTTTTTTAGTACCTTAACAGTATCCCTATCGGTCCTAAGGGTGCGGTACTGGTACTTTGGGTAATTGGATGAAAAATAAACTTTAATGGATGAAAATATTCAAGGCTATGAAGTGCCTTTTATTTTATTTTATTCAATATAAACATAAGATTTATAATACAAGTTACAAGTATTTATTTGTATTTCAGCACTTGTAAAAACAAAATTACATATTTCTTTTGAACGACTTACATAATATTTCAATAACTTTCCGTGGTTCTTCGGTTAGAATTGGTAGCACTTGTTCGTCTACGTCCCCGCCATCTCCGGTAGATAGTTATTCAATATATGCATCGTCGTCTTCGTGAATTATTTAGGGAAGGCCAAAGTTTCTTCTCTCCGCTTTAAACATCTCTGAATAAAATGGTAGTCTCCAAGTGTCTTCTGCCAATGAGTGTTTGTGGTATCCAAGTTGAAATCGTGTTGCACTGAAAGCGGTTACAAAAACTACTGATGAAACTTGAATATTTAGTAAATCCCGGGCCGTTATTTTAATGAATCGGAAATGATTGTTTGTTCATTCTCCAAAATTTTAGCAAGTCTTCACTCCCTTCCTCATCGCAAGTCTCAATAATTCTTCCAAGTAAATAAACATCAAACATGTTAATTTGTGAAGATTGCGATGGACTAATCATTTGCCGAATAGCACCAAAAGGTCTATTTGAACCAATATTTTAAGAGGTTGAGATGATGAAGAAGTAGAGTGTCACGACCCAATCTTCCCTCTGTGAGAGGTTGCGACGGCACCTAGTCTCTACGACTAGGTAAGCCTAACATTTGCGGAAAACAACGAAAAAGAAACATAAATCTAAACCATTAACAGTAATAGAAATGAAATAGTGATAGAAATGCCGCTCGACATATTAAATAACAACTCTCAAAGAACATACAGAGATTCCCCAAGACCCGGAACATCACAAGTCACAAGCTTCTACGAATTTACTATCTATGTTATACATAAGTACTTAGAAGTAGTAGAAGAAGAACTACACAAAAAGGAAAGAGGGGGGCTCCTAGGTCTGCGGACGCGATATATGTACCTCGAAGTCTCCGTAGCAGCAGCAAGTGCAAGACTAAAAACGAGGCTGGAATGATGTACTTGTATTTGCACATGAAAATATGTGTAGAAGTGTAACATGAGTACACCACAATGGTACCCAGTAAGTGCCAAGCCTAACCTCGAGTCGAGTAGTGACGAGGTCGGGTCAAGCCCACTGGTGAATAATAAATAAAGCAAAAAATATACAGTAAAAAATTAAACTGGAACTAAGCAAAAGGAAAACACAACAAATAAAAGTTAAACTCACAGAAATAACAACAGGGGATCTCCCGAGATACCGTCTCGGAGTCCCAAATTAAATATGCAGGGAGAACTACCGAGGTACCGCCTCGTAGTCTCAAAAGTAAATGTAGAGGCGGATGTCCTTGGATACCGTCCTGTAGTCCCAAAGTAAATACGCAACTCAAACAAATGAAGATAACAGTTACAGCAAGAGAATCTACAATTTAGATTATGTACGAGTCAGGAAAGAAGCAGGAATTCACTAAGCATGTCGCAAGGAGTTCAGATAAGCAATTAAGACACGTAGACATGATATTCTAGGCTAAAAGGATAACTACATATGCTAGTATACACAATTAAGATGGAAACAAGTAATTACTCAGTAAAAATTGGGTTTTGCAATAAATAGCCCGTGTACACACTCGTCACCTCGCGCACACGGCGCTCACATATCATATCAGTACCAAATCTTAAAGGGATTTTCCCCGTAAAAGGGTAGGCAAGCCACTTACCTCGAACCAAGCTCAATCAATCGGTAGCAATGCTTTTCCCTCGAAAATCCGACTAGAATGGCCCATATCTAGCCAAAACCAATTACATACCATAAACATATCTATAAGGAACTAATCTTATTAATGAAATCAAAGATAAAGCAAGAAATTAGGAAAAACGACCCAAAAGCCTACTCGGGCACACATTTCGAAATCGGGTAAAAGTCACAAAATATGAACACTTGTTCACTCATGAGTCCAACCATACAAGAATTACTCGAATTCGACCTCAAATCGCCTTTCAAAACTCAAAATTTTAGTCCATGAAGTTTGTACTATTTCCCCCCAAATTGTAAACTCAAATTCCTAATTAAATGATGAAAATTACAATAGATTCATGAATATAGATCAACCCGGGTTAGAATCACTTACCCCAACAATCTTCTTGAAGAAACCTCAAAATGTTTCCTCACACCGAGCTCTCAAAGTTCAAAAACCGAAATGGGAATCAAACCCTCGAAATTCGTTTTTCTGCCCAATAATCTCGCTTCTGCAAGCCTCTAACCGCACATGTGGTGCCGCAACTGCGGAACTCCATCGCAGGTGCGTACTTAGCTTAAGTCCCCTGGGTCCGCATCTGCAAGAGGAGAGCCTCACTTGCGATAAAGTAGTCGCACCTGCGACCCACACCGCACCTGGGCACAGACCAACCGCAGAAGCGAGGCCGCTTCTGCGTACTTACCTCCGCACCTGCGAACCCATCTTGGGCTGACAAATTCCGCATCTATGCTCCTTCATCCATACGTGCGAGTCCGCACCCGCGGTCTACCCTCCGCAGGTGCGAAACACCAGAAACCAACAAATTCTCATCAATAGCCTAAGTCCAAATTCCAATCCGTTAAGCATCCGAAACACACCCGAGGCCCCCGAGGCCCCCGAGGCCTCAACCAAACATACCAACCAGTCCTTAAACACCATACGAACTTAGTTGAGCCCTCGAATCACATCAAACAACGCTCAAAACACAATTCACCCTCTGATTCAAACTTAATGAACTTGAAACTTCCAATTTCTACAACTGATGGCGAAACCTATCAAACCACGTTCGATTGACCCCAAATTTTGCACACAAGTCAAAGTCAACATTACAAACCTAATCCAACTTCTGGAATCGCAATCCGACCCCGATATCAAAAAGTCTGTTAATGGTCAAAATCTCCAAAAATTCGACTTTCGCCATTTCAAGCCTCAATGAGCTACAGACCTCCAAAGCACAATTCGGACACGCCCCTAAGTCCAAAATCACCAAATGGAGCTAATGGAATCGATAAAACTCCATTCCGAATTCGTCTTCAAATAGTTCCGACTACATAAAAAATCCTATGACTTAAGCTTCCGTTTAGGGACTAAGTGTCCCAAAACACTCTGAAACCACAACAAAGGCCTCCCGAAAACTCACATAAGCAGAAAGAGATATGGGGGAAGCGGTAAATAGGGGATCGAGGCTATAACTCTCAAAACGACCGGCCGGGTCGTTACATCCTTCTCCTCTTAAAACATGTTCGTCCTCGAACGAGTATAGAGACATACCTGAAGTGGTGAAAAGATGAGGATAACGGTTGATCATATCATGCTCGGTCCCCCAAGTCTCCTCATAGACCGTCTGACCCCTCTATTGAACCTTCACGGACGCAATGTTCTTTGACCTTAGCTTTCTGACCTGCCAATCCAAAATAGCCACTGGCTCCCAACATAAGATAGATCCTTGTCCAACTGGACTGAGCTGAAATTCAACACATGAGACATATCACCATGATACTTCTGGAGTATAGAGACATGGAATACCAGATGAACTCCTGCTAGACTGGGAGGTAAGGCAATCTCATAAGCAACCTCCCCAACTCCCCGTAACACCTCAAAGGGACCAATGAACCTTGGGCTTAACTTGCCCTTCCTCTCGAACCTCAGAACGCCCTTCATAGGCGAAACGTGGAGCAAGGCCCGCTCTCCAACCATGAATGAAACATCGCGAACCTTCTGATCCGCATAACTCTTATGTCTGGATTGGGCTGTGTGAAGTCGATCCTGAATCACCTTCACCATATCTAGGGCATCCTGAACCAAGTCTGTACCCAATAATCTAGCCTCGCCCGGATCGAACCAACCTACGGGGGACCGACACCGCCTACCATACAGAGCCTCATACGGTGCCATCTGGATGCTCAACTGATAACTGTTGTTGTAGGCAAATTCTGCAAGTGGCAAGAACTGATCCAAAACCTCCAAACTCCATCACACACGCATATATCATATCCTCTAATATCTGAATAGTGCGCTCGGGCTGTCCTTCCGTCTAAGGGTGAAATGTTGTGCTCAGCTCCTCCGCCAGTAATGCTGCCTCAAGTCTTGATACATCTTCGCTGCACCCGGATGAATGGAGTACCGCGATCTGTGAGCCTCCTGGAGAATCAACTCACTCAAACCATCTACATTGGGCACACATAGCCTTCCATACATCCTCAATGCACCATTGTCCCCAATAGTGACCTCTTTAGCATTACCATGCTGGACCGTGCCCTTAAGCATAGGAAGATGGGGGTTATCATACTGACGCTCCTTGATACGATCATAAAGAGAAGACCAAGAGACCACACAAGCCAATAGTCGACTCAGCTCAGAAATATCCAATATCACAAACTAGCTGGCTAAGGCATGAACATCCAATGCCAATGGCCTCTCTACTGCTGGTAGATATGTTGAACTCCCCAAATTCTTCGCCCGACGACTCAAAGCATTAGCCACCACATTGGCCTTCCCCGGGTGTTACAAAATGGTGATATCATAGTCCTTAAGAAGCTCCAACCACCTCAGCTGACACAAGTTAAGATCATTTTGCTTGAACATGTGTTGTAAACTTTGATGATCGGTGTAAATCTCACAAGGAACACCGTACAATAGTGCCGCCAAATCTTCAAGGCATGAACAATAGCTGCTAACTCAAGGTTGTGGTCAAGATAGTTCTACTCATTCACCTTTAACTATCTAGACGCGTAAAAAATCACCCTATCGCCCTGCATCAACACTGCACGGAGACCAATCTGCGATGTATCACAATATACAGTGTAAGACCCCTAACCTATAGGCAATACCAATAATGGGGTTGTAGTCAAAGCTGTCTTGAGCTTCTAAAATCTCTCCTCACACTCCTCTGCACACCTGAACGCAGCACCCTTCTGGGTTATCCTGGTCATAGGTGCTGCAATAGATGAGAATCCCTCTACAAAACGACGGTAATACCCCACCAAACCAAGAAAACTCCGGATCTCCATTGCTGATGACGGTCTAGGCCAACTTTTCACTGCTTCCACCTTCTTCTGATTTACCTTGATCCCGTCACTCGATACTACATGACCCAAGAATTCCACTAAGTCTATCCAAAACTCACACTTTGAAAAAACAATTCTCTCAAGGTCTTAAGCACAGTTCTCATGTGCTGCTCATGATCCCCCCGAGTCCGGAAGTACACCACGATGTCGTCAATAAACACAATGATGAAAGAGTCAAGATAGGGCTGGAACACACTGTGCATCAAGTGCATAAAAGCTGCTAGGGCATTGGTCAGCCCAAAAGACATAACAAGGAACTTGTAGTGACTATACCGAGTCCTGAAGGCAGTCTTCAGGATATCTGGCTCCCGAATCTTCAACTGATGATAACCTGAATGTAAGTCAATCTTGGAAAACACCCTGGAACCCTGTAACTGATTAAATAAGTCATCAATACGAGGCAATGGATACTTGTTCTTAACTATAACTTTGTTCAGCTGGCGATAATCAATGCACATACGCATAGAATCATCTTTTTTCTTCACAAATAAGATTGGAGCACCCCAAGGTGACACGCTGGGCCGAATGAAGCCCTTATCAAGAAACTCCTATAATTACTCCTTCAACTCCTCCAACTCGAGGAAGAGCCATACAAAATGGGGGAATAGAGATGGGCTGAGTGCCCGGAAAATCAATGCCAAAATCAATATATCTATTGGGTGGCATGCTCAGAAGATCAGTTGGAAACATATATGTGAAGTCCCTCACTACTAGAACTTACTCAACTATAGGGGTATCAATACTGACTCCTCTCACATAGGCCAGATACGCGTCATACCCCTTCTCCACCATTCGTTGAGCTTTAAGAAATGAAATGACTCTGCTGGGAGTATACTCTAAGGTACCCCTCCACTCTACTCTCGGTAAACCTACCGTAGCCAGCGTCACGGTCTTAGCATGACAATCAATAGTGCGACAACCTCCACGCCCAAGATAACATCAAAGTCTACCATACTGAGCAATAATAAATCAGCTCTGGTCTCAAAACCTCTAAGAGCAATCAATCACAACCGATACACGCAGTCCATAATGAGAGAATCTCCTATAGGAGTAGACATATGAACAGGGAAACACAAAGAATTCCGAGATATGCCCAAAATACTGGGCAAAATAAGAGGACACATAGGAATATATAGAGCCTGGGTCAAATAATATCGACGCATCTCTATGACAGACCAGAACAATACTTGTAATAATAGAATCGGAAGCAACTGCCTCTGTACAAGCTGGAAGAGCATAATATCTATCCTGGCCTCCCTTATAGGGAGATCTCAACCTCCCCAACCTCCACCTCGATCTGGCTGAGTAGGTGGGGCGATAGCTGGTGCTGGAATCATAGCCTGAGGACCCAATGGAGCACGCGGTGGCTGAGAAGTGTGTGGAGGTGCACCCCTCCTAAGTTTGGGGAAATCCCTCACCATATGGCGAGTGTCGCCACACTAAAAACAAGCTCGCGGAGGGTGTGGCTGCTGTGAGTGACTCGGGCCAGGTCTGTTGGACTGGCCGCTAAAAGCACCTCGTGCAGGAGGCACACTAGATATTGGTGGTGCATAATAAGGCTCTCGGGGCCTAAAAGGGGCTAGAACACCACCGACAGCTGGAAGAGCTGAATGAACGGGACGACTCACACAACCCCTACCATGGAGAACTACAGTTGGGGAACGAGTACCATTGTAAGTGCCAGACTCTCGAGGCATGTTGGCCTCCCTCTCCTCTATATCCCGGGCAAGCATGCCCTCCAATCTCCTAGCAATACTCATAACCTGCTGATAAGAAATCTCCATCTCCAACTCCGTGGCCATACTAATCTGTATACTGGGATGGAGTCCCTCAATAAACCGTTGAACCCTCTCTCGTACTGTGATAACCCAGGCCGGTGCATGTCGGGCGAAATCACTAAAGTGGACTCCATACACTGACACATTCATAGAATCCTGGCGTAGCTTCTCAAACTCCGCGTGCCACGAGTCCTTGAGGCTCTAGGGGACATACTCTCTCAAAAACATGTCCGAGAACTGAGTCCATGTAAGTGAAGCTGCCTCATCCAGACTAACTCATAAGCACGCCATTGCTGATAGGTTACTCCTCTAAGCTGGAAGATGGTAAAAGAAACCATACGCGACTCCGCTATGCCCACAGTGCGGAGAATACGATGACACTCCTGCAGAAAACCCTGGGCATCATCTATAGCCAATCCGCTGAAGGTAGGTGGGTGGTACTTCTTGTACCATTTCACGTCTGAGCTGATCCGCCTCAGAAGTTGTTGTCCTAGTCTCTTGTTGGACTGGAGCTACCGGCTACATACATATAAACTCTAGGGTCTTGTCTACATGGACCCTCCGCTCAGGAGTGCGGGATGCGGGAGTTTGTGCCCCTCCCCGGCCTGAGATGTGGCAGGAGCTAGTGGAATCAATCCATCTTGAGCTAAGGTGCTGAACATGCTCATGAACTGGGCTAGATTCTCCTGGAGGGTTGGTGCAGCAATATGCACCTCAGGTGCCTTCCCTCCAACTGGATCTGTTAGGGGCTCCTCTATCGCAGCGCGCGCGAGTGCTCTAGATGCACCGCATGGAAGTCCTCTACCTCAGCCCCGGCCTCTAGCTGCTCTAGTAGAGGGTGCGGGTGTTTGGTCATCGGATCCTCCAATACGGGTTCTCACCGTATGTGAGAAAGAATATAATACAGAAGTTTAAAATTGATGTCAACAAATTTCGCATGACAAGGAATCAAAGAAGTATACTTTTTTCTCACAATTCCATAGCCTCCCGAAGATAAGTACAGACGTCTCCGTACCAATCCACGAGACTCTAATAAACTGGCTTGTGACTCACTACACATATGAACCTAGAGCTCTGATACCAACTTTTCACGATCCAATCTTCCCTTCGTGAGAGTTCGCTACGACACCTACTATGACTAGGTAAGCCTAACATTTGCGGAAAACAACGATAATGAAACATAAATCTAAACCATTAACAGTAACAGAAATGAAATAGTGATAGAAATGCTGCTCGGCATATACAATAACAACTTTCAAAGAACATATAAAGTTTTTCCAAGACCCGGAACATCACAAGTCACAAGCTTCTAAGAATTTACTATATGTGCTATACATCAGTACTTAGAAGTAGTGGATGAAGAACTACACAAATTGTAAAGAGGGGGACTCTTAGGTTTGTGTACGCGGAAAATGTACCTCAAAGTCTCCGTAGCAGCAGGTGCACAACTAATAATGAGGCTGGAATGATGTACCCAGATATGCACATAAAAACATATGCAGAAGAGTAGCATGAGTACACCACAATGGTACCCAGTAAGTGTCAAGCCTAACCTCGGTCGAGTAGTGACGAGGTCAGGTCAGGCCCACTAGTAAATAATAAATGAAGCAGAAAATATACAATATAAAATTAGACTGGAACTAAGAAAAAGGAAAACGGCAAATAATAGTTCAACACACAGAAATAACAACAGGGGATCTCCCAGGATACCGTCCTGTAGTCCCAAAGTAAATACGAAACTCAAACAAATGAAGATAACAGTTACAGCAAGAGAATCTATAGTTTAGACTAAGTACGAGTCAGGAAAAGAAGAAGGAATTCACTAAGCACGTTACAAGGAGTTCAGATAAGCAATTAAGACACGTAGACATGTTATTCTATGCTAACAGGATAACTACACATGCTAGTATACGCCATTAAGATGGAAACAGTAATTACACAGTAGAAATTGGGTTATGCAACAAATAGCACGTGTACGCACTCGTCACCTCGCGCACACGGTGCTCACATATCATATCAGTACCAAATCCTAAGGGGATTTCCCCACACAAAGTTAGGCAAGCCACGTACCTCGAACCAAGCTCAATCAATCGGTAGCAATGCTTTTCCCACGAATATCCGACTCCGAATAGACCAAATCTAGCCAAAATCAATTACATACCATGAATACATCTATAAGGAACTAATGTAATTAATGAAATCTAAGCTAAAGCAAGAAATTAGGAAATCGACCCAAAAGCCTCCCTGGGCCCACGTTTCGGGATCGGGTAAAAGTCACAAAATACTCATTCACTCACGAGTCCAACCATACAAGAATTACTCGAATTCGACCTCAAATCGCCCTTCAAAACTCAAAATTTTAGTCTATGAAGTTTCTACCATTTTCAACTCAAATTTCTAATTAGATGATGAAAATAGCAATAGATTCATGAATATAGTCCAATCCGGGTTAGAATAACTTACCCCAACAATCTTCTTGAAGAACCCTCTAACCGCACCTGCGGTGCCGTGATGATAGGCTATAATTGCGTATTTTAGTCGCTTATTACACTCTAATATTTTTCACTTTAATTGAGTTTAAGCTTTAATCGCTAGTGTTTTGCACTAACTGTGTGTTGTTTATGCCTTGTATGAGTGATTCCGAGCTATGTAGGAATAAATTCAAGTTATTTGTAGATTTAAAGTCTAAGTAAAAGCCCAAGGAATTAATCCGGGATCGTGTTCGGGGGTCAAATTTGATAGTTAAGAACAAACGAAGACTCAAGTAGGCATATTGCGCACTGTCTAGTAAAATGCAAATAATATTTCGCTCTGAACTCCATTTAGGCTATACAATATATGGTTAGAAAGCTAACTCAAAGGGCTACAACTTTCATGTTTTATGATTTTCCAAATCCAAACGGAACAGGGTGAAAAACGCGGTCGAAACCGCAACCGCAGACCTGACGCGGACTAAGGCGGTACTGGGTAATGATCGCGCCCGGACCGCGCCCGTGAGCGTCCAGACCTGAAAAATTGTCCTTTTTCGCGTAGGAGAAGGTATAATTGTTTGGGCCCAACCCTACTTGGTATATATACATGGGAAAACGGTATTTCGAGGAGGTTGGAGAGATGTTTGACACAGATTCGACCTAAAAAGGCAGAGACACAATAGGAACAAGGCGAGGAATTCTTCTACGAGTTTTTCCTTCCTCTTCCTATTTTTCATTGTTGGTTACGACTTTTAGTATTGTAGTTTTACATACTATTATGAATAGCTAATTTAATATCTAGGGTTTTGATGGAAGCTTTTGTAGGATAAATTCTTGTTATGTTTCTATATAATTGAGTCGTTGGATTTCTCTACTTGTTCAACTACGTGTTTATTGTTGTTGATTGAATGGTCATCGATGACTGTGCCTATTTATTATGTGTTGCTTGATAAAGGATGCATATTTAGGTGGTTATTGAACAACGTCACTCCTAACGTATGTGAGAAATAAATACAACGGCTTTAAAGGTAGGTTTAGAAATAACAAAGCCTTGACGTGGTCATAATGAGCGGTTAGATAAAGCCAACTAGCGTAGTTCGAGAAAATATGTCTAGTAAATTGTTGTAGTTGCTCGAGAGAGAATTACGATACCTAAAGTGCTCAAGATCAGTAGAGAATACATAGGCGAAATTGTAGGGAACATAGCAGGAAGGATTCTAACATTTGGGGAAATCATAACTCTTGACCTCCTTAGTTCTGTCTCAAATTCATCCTTGTTAGTTGATAATTTTACTGCTTTCTAATAGTTGTTAGTTAATTAGTTAGAAATAAATGTTATAATCTCTATAATTAGGAAATTGTTTAGACTTGTGTTTCTTAGCAATATTGAACAATTATAGCTAAGCCTTAGTTCTCTGTGGGATTCGACTCCGAACTTTTAAACCGGATTATATTTACAGCGACCGCTTATCCTTTTTAGGACTAGAGTTGGGTGTGACCATGCCGCACCTGCAAAAGTTCCATCGCAGGTGCGGACTTAACTTAAGTCCCCTGGGTCCGCATCTGCGAGAGGAGGGTTACACCTGCGGATCGGCTCCTGCGACAAAGGAGTCGCACCTGTGATCCACACCGCACCTTGGCACAGACTAACCGCATAAGCGAGGCCGCTTCTGCACACTTACCTCCGCACCTGCGAACGCAGCTTGGGCTACCAAATTCCGTATCTGCACTCTTTCATCCGCACGTGCGAGTCCGAAACACCAGAAACCAACAAATTCTCAGCAATAGCCTAACCTAAGTCCAAATTCCAATCCGTTAAGCATCTGAAAACACCCGAGGCCCCCGGGACCTCAACCAAACATACCAACCAGTCCTAAAACACCATATGAACTTAGTGGATCCCTCAAATCACATCAAACAATGCTAAAAACACAATTCACCCTCTGATTTAAACTTAATGAACTTGAAACTTCCAATTTCTACAACGGATGGCAAAACCTATCAACCACGTCCGATTGACCCTAAATTTTGCACACAAGTCAAATTCTACATTTCGGACCTACATCAACTTCCTGAATCAGAATCCCACCCCGATATCGAAAAGTCCGCTACCAGTCAAAATCTCCAAAATTTCAAATTTCGTCATTTCAATCCTAAATGAGTTACAGACCTCCAAAACACAATGCAGACACGCCTCTAAGTCCTAAATCACCCAACAGAGCTACAGATCTGACGAAACTCCATTCTAGAGTCGTCTTCACATAGTTTCGACTACGGACAAAATCATAAGACGTAAGCATCCGTTTAGGGACCAAGTGTCCCAAAAACTCTGAAACCACAACAAAGGCCTCCCGTCAACTCACATAAGCATAAAGAGATACAGGGGAAGCGGTAAACATGGTCAGGGATATAACTCTCAAAATGACCGACCGGGTCGTTACATAGAGGCACCACTAGTTGGTGCAATAAAGTTCATTTCTCTTTGGTAATAGTCATACACAACTTTAGCATTTTGTTGAATACTAGCCAAAGAAGTAGAAATAGTTGGTCTTTGAGTTAGTTCTATTTTTAAATTAAAGTAAATTGTTTCAATAAGTGTCTTTTCACCAACAACTTTGATTTGAGGACGTGAACACTAGCAATAATGTAAATAACAGGAATAGGGAAAAAATATTTTTTATTTTTTCAACCATTATTTTAATAGCATCTTTATAATCATCTTTTTGTTTAAAGGGGATTGGTGGTGGAACGAAGAGGTGCAAGGAAAAGTAGAAGCAAAGAAAGCGGCGTATTTGAAGCTAGTAGAGAGTATAGACGAGGGGCAGAAGAGTGCCAACAGGGAGGGGTACAAGAAGGCTAGGAGAGAGGCGAAGTTGGCAGTTACTGCAGCTAAGGCCACAACGTTTAGTAGTTTATACGAAGAAATTGGGGCTAAAGGCGGGGACAAGAAATTGTACAGGCTAGCTAAGGTGAGGGAGCGGAAGTCCCGAGATCTAGACCAAGTGAGATGCATAAAAAACGAGGAGGGAATAGTTTTATTGGAGGGGGCACAGATCAGGCGGAGATGGCAAGCGTACTTCCATTAACTCTTGAACGAGGAGGGAGATAGGGGCATCGCATTGGGGGAGTTGGAGTACTCGGAGCGGCAACGAGATTTTGGGTACTGTAGACGCATACGAGTGGGGGAGGTGTTTGAGGCTATGCGAAGGATGAGTAGGGGTAGAGAGACTGGGACGAACGAGATCCTAGTGGAATTCTGGAAGAGTGTGAGCAAGGAGGGCGTGGAATGGCTTGCTAGGATGTTTAACATCATTTTTAGGACGAAGAAGATTCCCGAAGAGTGGAGGCAGAGTACGATGACCCCGTTATATAAGAACAAGGGGGATGTCCAAAACTGCAACAGCTATAGGGGTATCAAGTTGTTAAGCCATACGATGAGAGTGTGGGAGAGGGTGATTGAAGGGATATTAAAGAGGTGTGTGTCCATTTCCGATAACCAGTTTGGTTTCATGCCAGGACGGTCGACTACTGAGGCCATTCACATTTTGAGGAGATTGGTAGAGCGGTATAGGGCGGTGAAGAAGGATTTGCATATGGTGTTCATTGACCTGGAGAAAGCCTATGACAAAGTACCGAGGGAGGTTCTATGGAGATGTTTGGAGGCTAGAGGTGTGCGGGTAGCATTTATTAGAGTGATTCAGGACATGTATGACGGGGCTAAGAAAAGGTGAGGACAGTAGGAGGGGACTCTGACTACTTTTCGGTTGAGATGGGGTTGCATCAGGGGTCAGTACTCAACCCGTTTTTGTTTTCCCTGGCGATGGACTCTTTGACGCGTCACATTTAAGGGGAGGTGCCTTGGTGCTTGTTATTTGCGAATGACATAGTTCTGATTGATGAGACGCGAGGTGGCGTTAACGAGAGGCTGGAGGTCTGTAAACATACTCTAGAGTCTAAGGGTTTCAAGTTGAGCAGGACCAAGAGAGAATACTTGGAGTGCAAGTTCAGTGGTGTTACCCAGGAGGCGGACGGGGATGTGAGACTCAATACGCAAGTCATTCCCAAGAGGGAGAGTTTCAAATATCTAGGATCTATAATTAAGAAGGATCGGGAGATAGATGAGGATGTTACTCACCGTATCGGCGCAGGATGGACGAAGTGGAGGCTCGCTTACGGTGTCTTGTGTGATAGGAATGTGCCGTTGAAACTTAAGGGTGAGTTCTACAAGGTAGTGGTCAGACTGACTATGTTGTATGGGGCAGAGTGTTCGCCAGTCGAAAAGTCACATGTCCAGCATATGAAGGTAGCGGAAATGAGGATGTTGAGATGGATGTTTGGGGATACCAGATTGGATAGAATTAGGAATGAAGTTATTAGGGACAAGGTGGGAGTGGCCCCTGTGGAGGTAAAGATGTGTGAGGCAAGGTTGAGATGGTTTGGACATGTTAAGAGGAGAAGCACAGATGCCCCAGAGGAGATGTGAGAGGTTGGCCTTGGGAGGTGAGAGGAGGGGTAGAGGTAGACCTAAGAAGTCTTGGGGTCTTGGGGGGAAGTGATCAAGCGGGACATGGTGCAGCTTGAGCTGACCGAGGACATGACCCTAGATAGAAGGGTGTGGAGGCGGAAGATTAGGGTGGAAGGTTAGTAGGTAGTCGTGAGTTTCCCTTTGTCTTCCCTAGTTCGATAGTTTTAGTTCTAGTTTGGTACCTTTTTTCCGTAGTTTTCTATAGCCGCGTGTCTTGTTCTGTTTCTACTTACCTTCGGTAATTCCGTAGTTTGCTAGCAGGACTTAATCATATTCGCATGTGCTGCCTTAGACTTGTCTATCTTAATATACTATCTTGTTATTACTTGTTAGCGGTACTCCTTTCATATCTTGTGTTGTTATCACCGATTTAGTTTTCTAACTATTTGTCTTGCTATCATTTGTCTTGCTATCACTTGCTGTCAGGGCTTCCTTCATCTTCTTTAGCCGAGGGTCAATCGAAAACAGTCTCTCTACCTTTCCGCGGTAAAGGTAAGGCTGCGTACATCCTACCCTCCCCAGACCCCACTTAGTGGGACTATACTGGATAGTTATTGGTTTTTATTCTCAAAAGTTAACATTGAAATTCCAACTATATAAATTAACATGCTAGAAAGAGTTGGATAACATACCTAGAAAAGTCTTTAGTAGCATAGAAAGTTTTTTCTAAAAAATGAATAAGATATAAAGTTGTATCCCAATCATCATCTATTGTCATATCGTGAACATATTGAACATGAGAATTAAACGTGTTAGTAATAAACAATCAATATTCATAAGCAACGGACAACATATCATGTACTGAATTCCATTAGTTGCAAGTTCTTTAAGAATTTTCTAAGGGGTAATTCACAAGATTCACAATGCATCTTAAATTCTCTACGTTTGAGAGCAAAAAATACAATCAACTGCAAATCTAATTTTGTCAAGAGTAATGTCAAATAAAGTAAGTTCATCTTGAATAACTAAGATATGCACGTGCACATCTAATATGAAATAAATCCACAAAAGGTAAAGTAAATCTAGTTTTTAAAACTCTAATAGCAGAAGTGTTTATCTGAAGTAATAGTAATAATTTTGTTAGAAAGTCCATAAAAAGCACTAATTTTTTTAATTTGTTTAGACAAGGTGGGTTGCTCTGATGGTAAGCACCCTCCACTTCCAACCAAGAGGTTGTGAGTGCAAGTCACCCCAACAGCAAGGCGGGGAGTTCTTGGAGGGAAGGATGCCGAGGGTCTATCGGAAACAGCCTCTCTACCCTAGGGTAGGGGTAAGGTCTGCGTACACACTACCCTCCCCAGACCCCACTTGTGAGATTATACTGGGTTGTTGTTGTTATTGTTTGTTGTCAGTAATCAACAACCAAAACGGTCAGATTTTAAATATAGAAAAAAAGTTTGGGTACCGGTACGGTACCTTAAGGGTACTTACGATACCGGTCTAAGGATACTATTTCGAATACCCTACCTTTACCCATACCCTTCACCCAAATCCCTCACCCCTACCGGAGCGGTACGGTCCGGTACCGGTACTTAAGAGTATGGGTACCGTACCGGTACTTAAGAGTACGGGTATCAGTATTACCTTATCCTTAGACGGCCCTACTTTTAGTCGGGGATTTGATCCCCTTAGTCTTTCTTCTTTTGAATTATATTGTAATTAATAAATAGGATAAACCTCCATGCCGCTACCGTTTATCTAATTTACATACTTTTTTGTTTCTTTTTTTTCCTTTTTTATTGGTTACACATTTTATTTTAATTTTTTATCCTTCTCTTTTTAGTCTTTATTTTGACTTTTAAAATTCCTGGACCAAAAAGATATCTGGTAGACACCGTCTATTCTACTTGAGTTATAATAGACCCAGACATACTATTCAATAATAATGAAAAAAGGACAGTGTAAGGTAACAACTAGTATGGAAAGCTTAACCATGTCCTAAGTAGATTTTGAGATGTATTAACCCGTAAATGGTGATAATATAACAGTTGAAGGCACTAAAAGGAAATATGGGCCAAAATAAAAATAAGAATTAATACACACCTAGTTGGTTATTTGTATAGGAATTATAGTTAAGAAAAAAAGTATAAAGAGTAATAAATTTTAGGTATGTATGTGTTAAAGAATTAATTAACTTGTTTACAATAGTTAGGGAAGGAGGCAGATTATTGGGTATTCGAAATGAAATGGATCCGGATGGTTAATCAAGTGAAGAAACATCAGACATCAGAGTCTCGAAAAGGTGGTGAATCGAAGCAGTAGGAATGAAGTCGAAATATACGAGAGTTTGAAAACATAACTATAAACAAAGTCACAGTGTGTAAGGTGATAGAGGTATTACAGACCATTCATTTGTACACGATATACATAAAATGAGCCTAATCGTTTTAAAATCAACATTAATTTGTGGTCGCCACAGTAAACTCAGATAGAACTAGCTTGACAAAGCGACTGTTGTCAGAATATCATTTCCAGGAACTCACTGTTGATTGAGGAGGAAGCTCCAATGTATGTAAGGTGCTATAGGAAGCAGTAAAGATGCTACCTTCATTGTCACTCTTGACCCTACTGCAACCCTTACCACTCATCCATCTTCAGTAACTAATAAAAGTACAAAAGCTTGTATAGCATAAACAGAAGGCTACTTTCAAATCTAGTTTTGCTACACCCAGTGACCAGCTCGTATAGACGAGCATATCGGGATGTTATGCTTACAAGAAAATAAGACTAGCTTCACCTCCGATACGAGTTATGTGACACAAAAAAACTGTAGTCAGGGTGATTAACTTGCAAAAGCCGGAGCCAATTGTCAGCAGCTCGTAACAGAGAGTTGACCTTCTGACATTCATTAACTCCATCAGGAAACCAGAATGGTACTTGAAATTTGTAGGAGGCCAGCCCAAAGGTTGGGAGAGGTAGCTTGGCAGACGTACCAGTACCAACGATGCCTCTACTAATAGCTGTCCCATGCTGTTGAGGCCAGTCAGCCCTAGAAACTGCAAAAGTTTGAACAATAGATAGTCAGCAACTTCAAGAACGAACATCTGCCTCATTTTGTCTGTGAATTGAGCAGAAATAGAGAAGAAATGGGATGAATGACTTACCACCGGCAGGTGTGGAAAGAGAATGGTACGTCAAAAAGCAAGCATCAAGATTTTGCAAAGTTGGTCCTGTGGGTATCCTATATATGGGATACCTTCATAATGGGAAAAGCAGAAGACACATCAGTATTAACAGGTGCGTTAATACACCAAATCTTTCTTCAGTGAAGGCTAAAAGGAGAAAATCTTACCAAGCCACAGAAATCCAACTTGCAGGAGTCAGATCACAGCTCCTATACGTCTTCAGTTCAGGAAATTTAGATGCAAGGCCTGAAATCTGCAGCATTGTGGGCAAAAGATTATAAATGCTATAACACGATAAAATAGAAGACTGACACACTTCTGTTTGAAGATAAAATACTTGCCTTGTCAGCTAAAGGTTCACGACCATATGGTTGATTCCGCTCAAAATATTCAAATATAAGGAGACCGGGGGAGTTCCCTATCTCATTCTCATCGCCTGAAGATTCCAAGAAAGGGTCTTTTTTTAGGGAGAGATGCTTGATTCCATCAATACTTGAGCCAATCATATTCTGCTGATTCCAACTTCCATGAACTTTATTGGCTACCCTTGAAGCTCCAGCTCCATATTCACTACTGTCATCACTACTTGTCTCCCTGAGAGAATCAGAATCACTTTCTTCACCTGGTCTCCTGGAAAACATTTAAGCCCAAGATTGCTATTTGAAAGAAAATGCAGCTGATCCATACTACTAGTAATCCACAATCAAATGCACCAACAAATTAAAATGAAGGAAACAGAGCAGTTACTATGTATTTCAATGATTGTCTTCTACTTCAACCTAGTTTTTACTTAGTAGGTAAGATGAGCAGCACAACGAAAAATAGAACGTTAATAACCTTGAGACATTTGCTACCTCCATCTTCTTGCACAAAGTAAAATAAAAACTTTAAAGCAGTAAAGCCCTAGTCAAATAATCAACAACGAAGTTCAACTTTAAGGACTATACATGCCCGTCAGGCCGATGCCACATTACCCTGTTAAAGTTTTTCCTTGAACAATCTTTTTAGGTCACCCTTTCCGCAATAAATGTCCATAGAAGCTCATAGTTTATTTATGCAAAACCTGAAGCGAAATTTATAATTAAGAATATGCCTTCCATGACCAACCATAGAAAACTTATATCCTGCAATATAGCATAGAGGAAGGTGCACGCTTCAAATTTATTTGAGTGGCAGGGCCAGGGCCAGAAGGTTTAGATATCCACTTCTCATTGATCTTGGTCTTTTACATAATAGATAACATTTGAGTTCATAAGAGATAAAAATAAATATAAAAAATTTTCAGATTAACCAATCCCCATACTAACCAGAAGCTAGGATAAAATCACCATTCTCAAGAGAACATTTAAGAGGACAATTACAATTGAGCCAGAATCAGTAACATCTATTGCATGATGGAGAGTGCATCTTTCTTCTAAACAACTATAATAAATTGACACAGTATTCTGAAAGCTCTTCAACTCTTGTTTTCTCATCCCCCATTGTCCCAAAAGTCACACATGAAGTAGTTCAAAGACCAATATGCATGAATAATTACTATTTTCGTCATCTGAAAAGAGGCAGAAAGTACACATAACAAGCTTACTGCTGCTTGATAGAGGGCCTCGAAGGGTCTACATAAAGTTGAATCCCAGACAAATATGGCACATAATACTGGACAACACAATCACTCTTATTTAAAACCAAAGGAACTCCTGCCCCATATGCACTCCATTCCCCAAAAGATTCCCAAAGATCACCCAAGATGAAGTAGGGCTGCAGATCATTGTCAAGATTTCTCATCCCTTTCATGATTGTCTGCACATATACAAATGCACTGGATTAACTTGAGTATCAGGACATCAAAAAATTCAAACTGATTTTCCAAAAACGTCTGCTTTGTTGCATTATGAATAAGCCGCTAAACAAATGAGGGGATTTGATCTTAATTACACAAAGGCATTGAGCTTAACAAACAGTACTCAAAAGGTATAAAGGAAAGCCATCTTAAACTTAAAGAGTTCAATCACCAAGAAATGGCAACAATTGTTGAGCCATTATTCACTTGGATAATTTATGGAAGAAAGAAAAGATTGCAGAAAACCATTGCATTGGACCACCTTATTCATACAGATGGTTTACACACACACACGACACAATCAAGTATCTAAATACAGTCGTATTCATGAGCACATGGCGCTAGGTGCACTTCGATAAATTTCCTTGACTTACCAATGGTATGTCCACTTCCTGAGAATTTTGGCATGATTATATGAGTCAACCCAAACTTTGTTTGGGATTGAGACGTAGTTGTAGTTGTTATATATTAGAGGCAAACTATTTATTTATTAGAAGTAAACTATAGTTACCGGCTTTAAATAATTCAGTTCTCTCATTACCAATTTTTCCCAAATACAATAGGGTAAAATTGAGTACTTAGTTTAAGCTTAACCCTTCACTTCGACAATATCACAACACAATCTCTAAAAACATTCACAAACACCTAAGGACTTGTTTGGATGGTTGTTACGTATCGTTTCATAATGTATCGTATCGTATTTTATTGTTTTGTACTGTACCGTTTGATTAATACAATGTTTGGATAGAATGTATCGTTTGCCGTCGTATTATGATATAATGCAATGGAAATACGAAGAATAAACTGTAATATTATAAAGAAAAATTATGATATGTGGTAGAACTAATATATAAAAAGGTACGGTAATGGATAAACTAAAATTCTTTAATAATAATAAAGGGCGAGATGAGAGAAAAAGACAAGGTAACGATGCGACCACACCAAATCGGTCGCTATATAAAGTTACAGATTTTGTCGTTACGTAACAACGGATTTAACGATACGATACAATAAAATTGAAGTAACAACCAAAACAAACATCATATTTAAAAGTAACAATACAACACAATACAATCGGTAACAACCATCCAAACAAGCCGTAAAATGCCAGAAACTTTATTTCAAGGCATAGTTTTTTCCCCAATACCATAATCTAATGCCAATTAGGATAAAACATATTAATTAATTTAATGGCTAATAATTGGCAAACAAAAGAAGTGACCATTTGCTTAAACATCTTCCCCAAGACAACAATTAATCAATGCACAAAAACGGACACAAAAGATAACTGAAACAATATAATAACACACAAAAAAAAAACCCAAATAAAAAAAAGAATTAGTATTGCCTGTTAAATTGATACCTTGGGAAAAAATTGAGCAGGAACTTTAGGAGTGGTATGCTGCAAGAAGCGATCCAAATTGGTCAAATTCTCAACACTAATCGATGAAAACGACGCCGTTGAGGATGCTCCGTCATCAGGCTCGGTTCTACTCTCCGCTTCAATTCTTGACTTGGCTGCTTTCAATTTTTGCTGCTTCCTCATTGCCGGCGGACTATAAAACCGATCATCTCCTACCCGTCTCCGATTTGCAGCCATTTTCTTTTTGCAAAAAATTGAACGACCCACAAGAGAAAATGGATCCTCAAAGATCCTAAAAGTCAAAGAAGTGGGTTTAGCAGTAGAAAGTTTGAGTCTTTGCTATGGAGTACTGTACTGTATGCAAATATTTTTTATAAAGTGTATTAGGAAAATTGGGTAAAGTTTAGTGCTTTTTATAAAAGGGTTTAAGGGAGTTTTTAATTGATGATCTAGGGTTTTGAAGATAAGAGAGGGTGCTGGGTTTGTTAATGGTGTGGAGGGAGACGAAGACGCGAAGAGTCGAGGCAGGGGGGAAAAAGGTTGAAAAGGAAGGTCCACCTTTAGTTCCATGGACCATGCTCCAGAGAATTCGAGAATAAAGAATATGTACTAATTAATTTACACAAATTACCAATTATAAAAATAAATGTTACTACTTCTGTCCCATTTTATACGATATTTTAAAAAGTAAAATAAGACATTTAAGATTCATGAATTAAAACAAGGCATAAAAATGTGTAGATATAAATCATCTTACTAAAAATAAAATAAGAAGTTAATTAACAATTTAGTAGTATTTAGAAATTAAATTTTTAAGCCACCCACCAAATGTAATAATGTTTGAAATTTTTTCACAAATCACTATTGTTTAGTGGTTATTAGTTAATTGTAGCTACCATTTACTATATTACTTCTTATAGCTATGTTTTTAATTTTTTTAGAGTGTATTCGATGTATTTAAGCTATTGTACTCATGATTACAGTAGCAAACTCGGCGTGAAACAAGGGAGTCCAGCTAGGCAATTATTGTATTTGATTGTATTCACGATATATATTTGTGAATACAGTAATGTAAATTGCGTAAATCGTGGTCAGTTCAGCCGTTTTTAAACGGAAAGTGAATCAATTAACACAATAGACTCCTAATATAACTCAACTAACTCAATTATATCACCCAGAATCTGTATTTGTCTCCGAATCTGCTGAATATTTTTCCCAACCGAAAAATACAGCAAAACAGAGAAATCGTCGACTTTTTAATCCTTCCTTTTTCTGTTGCTATCGTTCGTGTGTGTTTCTGTTTTCAACCAATAAAATTCGAGATTCATACAATTATATGCAGAAATTGGTATAATTCGATTTTACATATGGCAAGTTTAATCGTGCTACTGCGTCATTCTGGCAAGTGGAACAGTGAGAGTAACTATGTCGATTATTCGATTGAGGGGATATTGATAAAGGAGTATGCGTCGTACAATCATTTGGTTGCTTCAATTTCGAAACAACTCGACATAGATTTGTGCTCAAAGTCAATTAAACTTGAATACAAAGTAGATGAAAATTGCACGCCAATGAAAATGCATAACGACATGGGTTACAGGGTGTATGTAGAGTTAAAAAAAGTGAACAGAGAATTCGGGATGTATCCTTTGTGCATAACAACTATTGACAAACAAGTTGTAGTTGGAGGTTGTTTAATTCAAGGCGACCTTGTGTAAATTGAAGAAGCAATTCAAATGTGTAATTTTGATAAAGATGATACACTTGCTATTGAGTCTGTCAATTCAGGCGAACCAATTGAGGTGTTCGAACTGGACACAAATTTGATTATTTCAAAAACTAATCAAAGAGAAATTATGGCTGGACAAGTATATATGGATAAGGCTACATTGAAACAGGTGATGTAGCATTATGCAATATCTGAAAGGTTTCAATTCCGGGTCGATAGGTCTAATGCTATCAGGTTTGAGTGTTCTTAATTACAACTTGTTAAACATCATGTTATATTCAAGTGTATGGTTATGTATTTTGAATGTGAAATTGTATATTGTTTTCATGGTAGAATTTTTAAATTGTATTTAGATGTATTTAGATTTGTTTGGATGTATTTAAATGACTTTCAAATATTGTACCTATAATAATTATGTATTTCAAATAAATGTATTCATCTGTATTTTACTATGAATATTTATTACGGTGACTTTCACTGGTTGTTCTTAGATGTATATATATAATTACAGTCGTATTCACATGTATATGTGTGTATTTTGAATATTTATATATTGTATTCATGGTAGAACTTTTAAATTGTATTTAGATATGTTTGGATGTATTTACATGAATTTCATTGTTGTGCCTATGAATAATTATGTATTTCGAACACATGTATTCATCTGTATTTTACTGATAAAATAGATATTATAATGGCTTTCGCTGTTTGTTTTAGATGTATTTATACATATTTAAATGTATATATATATATATATATATATATATATATATATATGTAACAATGTATTCACATGTATATGAGTGTATTTTTAATCATTTATATTGATCGTATATATTGCGAAAAAATTATTTGCAGCTATACATTAATACGTATGCCAGATGATTGTGAATGGAATTTACGGCTTCTAGCATTAACAAATCACAAATGTTCAAAGTGCGAGAGTTCAATGATAAACATACATGCATGTTGAAGGATAAGGTGTATGAGCAATGTCAAACAAGTAGTAGTCTTATCGGTGGTATGATTAGGTCCAAGCTTACTAATCATAAGAGGAAATACAATCCAAATGATATAATTGATGATGTGAAATCATATTTTCGTATAGATGTTAGTTACATGTTGGCGTGGCGGGTAAGAAAAGGCGATGGATTTTTTGAGAGGTGAACCGGCTGATTTGTACAATAAATTACCAGGGTACTTATATACAGTTGATATGATATATTCTGGTTCACACATTAGAATGGTAAAATCGCCAAAAAAATGAGTTCATGTATGTGTATATATCTTTGAATGCCTTTATAAAGGGGTTCGATCATTGTAGACCCATTGTGGTTGTGGATGGAAGCCACCTAAATCAGCTTACACCGGGACATTCGTCTCAGCTAGCACGTTGGATGGTGCATGTGAGTATGGGGATTATAATAAAATTTGTTAATTTTACTGCCCATTAAAGATTGAAATACATATTTTTAATATGTATGCAATTGTATTTATAGGTCATATATTGCCACTAGCATATGGTGTTATTGATTTAGATAACGGTGTTGCTTGGTCGTGGTTCTTTGAGCAATTGAAGGAAGCATATGGTGAGGGGGAAAACATGTGCATCATTTCAGATAGGAATGAGAGCATCATCAAATCTGTATCGAGAGTGTATTCAGCGGTACTATATTTTGCTTGTATATGGCATGTATGGAACAACTTATATAAGAAATTCAAAAAGAGTCATTCAAAGTTGAGCGATATATACTTCTCGATGGCAAAAGCATACACACATGTTGAATTTGACATCTAATGGGGAAGGTAGAGAAGGTAGATATTAGGGTGAAAGAATACTTGGAATTAGCTGGATACGAAAAGTGGGCTAGGTTATATGCACCTGTTAACATGGGATGGACCATGACGTCAAATATTGTTGAGTCAATCAATATCGCACTTGTTTCAGCAAGGAAATTACCAATATACGACTTCCTCGAAGAAGTTAGGAAGATGTTTGGACGTTGGAATTGCAGCAATCGGAAAGAAGCTACACTCACATACACAACACTTGGAAAACAAATACCAGAAGATGCTTACTTTGAATGAGGCAATTTCTACACGTACGACTGTAAGTTTTTTCTAAGTCATTGTATCATATATTTAGCCCTTGTACAAGGTGTATTTATTCTTGATACAATTTCTACTATTCAAATACAGAATGTTGATTGTATCGTTCGTTGAATTCAATGGTTTTGTTTCTAACCAGATGCATTTCATAAGCAGATAATTAATGTATATCATTGTATTCATTAGTTAAGATGTCATAACTTTAATATTCTGCCAGCCTACATATAGAATGTATTCCACTGTATTCAATATATTTCATTGTATACAGTTGTATGTCTTTGTATTTTATATCTACATATATGGTGGTACTCAATACATATTTTTTTAAATTCAATATATATGATGATTCTGAAAGATAAGTAATAGTTTACTGTTGTATATTTAAATTGTATTTTAATTGTATATATCTATACTGTATTTAATACGTCTATTATTTTTTTTTAAAATGTTCAAATGTTCAAAACTTATAGGTATATGTTTAAATGTAGGTTGTAGCATCGACTCAATACTTGCATGCGGTGAACGATGAAGGAAGGCATTACACTGTGTGCCTCTTAGAAAGAAAGTGCAGTTATGGGCGGTTCCAAGTTGACGAATTACCATGCCCACACGCTTGGGCTGTCTTGAAGAGCAAGTTTCTAATGCCAGAAGATTATTGCTCTGATTATTACAAACCAAAGTTCGTTGTAATGATATACAGGGTGCCCGTGTATCCGCTGCCTAACCGAAATGAATGGAATATACCAACACATATATAATAGAAAGTTGTCTTACCAACCAAACGGAAAAGAACCTCCTGGAAGGCCAAGAATAATCGCTATAAGTCGTTCAGTGAATTGTTGCAGAAGAAAAATCAGCATTCGTGTGCAGGGAGGACATAATAAGCGTACTTGTAGAAATGCTCTATGTAGGACTTAGTTCACATTCTGACTTGTATTAGTGCAATACCGATGTGTCATAGATTCCGGTGGCATTTTGAAATAATACATATTGATTAGTTGGTGTATTGGATTTTTGCGAGAATACATTCTGGATATAATTAGTTGGTGTATTGGATATTGCGTGAATACATTCTCCTGAATATAATTTAGTAAACTACTTGATACATATTGCATTTATATTTTGAATAAATATGAATACATACAGGTGCAGTTATATCTGAATACAAAATTACAATATGCTGAATACATATCAATACAAAATGACTTACACATACAATACAATCTGGAAACATTTGAATACTTATGAATATAAAATACAATACGCATACAATATAATCTGAATATATTCGAATACATATGAATACAAAATGTAGATCACATACAGTACATTCTCTTGAATATATATCAATACATGATGCATATACAACCTAATATATATATATATATATATATATAACTTTTAGTAAACTGATGAATGTATATTGTATATATACATCTGATGATCTCCATGAAGGGGGTTCAAAAAATTTATTTTATAGCTAGTGGAAATTGAATCCATGACCTTATGAAGGTTTTGAACCCCCTTGACCACTAAACTACACTTCTGAGTTGTGTTAAGGGGGTTCAAAACTTAATATATAGAGGTAAAAAATAGATTTTACCTTATATATACAATGTAATTTTTCGGCAAAGGGGGTTCGGGTGAACCCCCTTCCGTCCCCCTAAATCCGCCCCTAGTCACAATCCAAAATTCAACCATGATCGTGATGGCGCCTATCGTGTTACAAGGAAAGCCTACTTCCCAAAATATTACAACTAAATCGATTATGAGAATTTAATAAAGCATTTCCAATATTTGAAATTTCCATAAACTAAATCAACTCTAAATATAATAATATAAAAATACGAAAACGAGCCCCAAACATCGGGGTTTCACTAAGTGATGAGCGTGTAAATCTATGAACTAAGATATATAACTGTCTAACTGTAAATTCAGTCCAAAAGAATAAATGAAAAAAGGAGTAACAAGGTTCCGCAGACGCTAGCAGCTACCTTGTAGTCTCCAAAGATAGCCGGCCTGAACTCAACGATCGTCGCGCTCTAAGTCACCTGGATCTGCACATAAAGTGCAGGGTGTAGTATGAGTACAACCGACTTAGTAGTAATAGAAATAACTAAGGAACTGAGTAGTAGTGACGAGCTAAGCAGAACAATCCAATTATTTCTTTTCACAATTTAAAATGAACATGAATAAACAAGTAAATTTCATAATTTAACAAATGCTACAAAGAAATTAACACGTAAATGCAGCAACAACAAAAGTAAATGAAACCTCACAACAATGTCACTCAATCACTCAGCACTCGGCACTTGCACTCAATACTCAATACAAACTCTCAATAGGTACCTGCGCTCACTAGGGGTGTATAGACTCCGAAGGGGCTCCTACAGCCCAAGCGCTATGCACGAACAACTCACGTGCTGCACGGACAACTTGCGTGCCATAATATCAATATCAGGATCCGCACGGACAACTCACGCGCTGAACAGACAACTCACGTGCTATCATATCATATCTGAACCCGCACGGACAACTCACGTGCTATAATCAAATACCTCACAACAAGCCCTCGACCTCACTCAGTCATGTACCTCTCTAGCCTCACAATTCTCAACAAATAAGGGAACACAACCCACATCAAGTATCACAACATATCAGCAAAATAATAGAGACTGAGGTAAACATGTACAATAATTTCTATGACTGAGTGCAAATAATGTAAGCATGAATAGCACCTAAGCATGATCTCTAGCATGAAGGCAGACAAGTTCAACAACATGTAAATACATAAACATAGATAATGGCTATTAGGCCTTACGGCATGACGGGACAAACCAAGTCTCAATCCCTCGCGGTATACACCCACACGCCCGTCACCTTGCGTGGGAATCACTTCCAAACAATCACATGATATCAATTTCTTCGGGTTTATACCCTCATAGCAAGAGTTAAAACTGTTACTTACCTTAACAACGTAAAATTCTACTAAGGAATGCCCTCGTCTCTGGACTCGCTCTCAATAAACTCCGAATCTATCCATAATATGAATAATATTATTAACATATGCTAAAGAATTGAATTCCACAAGAAAAACTACCTAAATAGGCCAAAAATCCGAAATCGGCCAAAACCCAGCCCCAGGCCCACGTCTTGAAACCAGTAAAAAATGGCAGAACAATAAACCTCGTCCTCTCCCGAGTCTAACCATATAAAATTTGTCAAAATTCGACTCCGTTTGGTCCCTCAAATCCTCACTTAAAACTCTCCAAAACTCAAGCCCTAACTCTCTCAATTCTACCCTAAACTCCTGCAATTTTCATGGCTAATCAGTGGAAAACATCATAAACGCGTATGAATAAACTTACCTCACTGATGTCTCGTGGTTCTCCCTTGAAAAATGCTGCCCTAAGCTCATAATCCGTTCAACAATGGTGGAAGAAGGGCAAAAATTTGCGAAGTGTTACTTTTATAGGTTCTGCCCAGGGGTTCCGCACCTACGGACCCTTTCTCGCACCAGCGGAATCGCATCTTCGGTCCCAGGTGCGCATCTGCAAAAATCACTTAACCGACCCCTTCGCACCTGTGGGCTCGCAGGTGCGACCTCTCTTCCGCACCTGCGCTCAAATTGAAAATTATCTTTTTGGTTTGCTAATGAATAGAGTTCAGAATCATTTTCCTTTTTGTAAGACCAGGCCTCCATTTCCCCATCTGCGATAGGCCCTTCACACTTGCTATCACCGCACTTGCGGCTCCCCATCCGCAGGTGCGGCCACACCAGAAGAATTACACTTGCAGATTTTTAGCAGTTCAAACTTCACAGGTTCGATCCGTTAACCATATGAAACACACCCGAGGCCCTCGGGACATCAACCAATAATTCAAACAAGTCATATATCACTACTCTAACTTAGTCGAACCTTTGTAACACCTAAAACAATGCCAAAACATCAATTCAACCTCGGATTCAAGCCTAACAACTTCTAAACTTCCAAAATTTGCCAACGACGTTGAAACTTAGCAAACCACGTTTGAATGACCTAAAATTTTGCACACACGTCAAAAATAAAACTACGAACCTACTCCAAGACCCCGATATCTAATTTTCCACTACCGACCAAAATCGCCAAATTTTCAACTTTCGCTAATTTAAGCCTAGTTCTACCACGAACCTCCAAATTACATTCCGGACACACTTCTAAGTCTAAAATCACCCCACGAAGATAATCGAGTCATAAAAATCAAATTCCGAATTCGTTTACTCATAAGTCAATTTCTGGTTGACTTTTTCTAACTTAGCTTTCTAACTAAGAGATTAAGGGTCTCATTTCACTCCAAAACTACTCCGAACCCAAACCTACCAACTCGATACAACTCAACATAGTTGAACAACACATAAAGAAGCAGAAATGGGGGAAAGGAGGCTATAACTCTCGGAACGACCAACCGCGTCGTTACATCATCCCCCTCTTAAACAAACGTTCGTCCTCGAACGAGTCTAGAAACATACATGGAGTCTCAAATAAGTGTGGATATCTGCTCCGCATCTCCCGCTCGGTCTCCCAGGCGGCCTCCTCCACGGGCTGGCCTCTCCACTGTACTTTCACTGAAGCTATGTTCTTTGACTCAACTTCCGTACCTGGCGATCTAAAATAGCCACTGGCTCCACATCATAAGTCATATCACCCTTCAGCTGAATTGTGCTGAAGTCCAAAACATGGGACGGATCGCTGGCATATTTCTAAAGCATGGAAACATGAAACACCGGATGCACACTCGACAAGCTGGGTGACAATGCGAGCTCATAGGCCACCTCCCCAATCTTCCGAAGTACCTCAAATGGACCAATAAACCGAGGGCTCAACTTAACCTTCTTCCCAAATCTCACAACACCTTTCATAGGTGAAACCATCAGCAATACCTTCTCCCCAACCATGTAAGATACATCATGAACCTTCCTGTATGCATACCTCTTCTGCCTAGACTGCGCCATGCGAAGCCGCTCCTGAATCATTTTCACCTTATCTAAAGCATCCTGCACCAAATCTGTACTCAAGAGTCTAGCCTCACCCGACTCGAACCAACCAATCGGAGATCTACATCTCCTCCCATATAAAGCATCGTACGGAGCTATCTGGATACTCGACTGATAGCTGGTATTATATGCAAAATTCGCTAGTGGCAGAAACTGGTCCCATGAACCCCCAAAGTCAATAACACAAGCGCGCAACATGTCCTCCAATATCTGAATAGTGTGCTTGGACTGCCCGTCCATCTGAGGGTGAAAAGCTATGCTCAACTCAACCTGAGTACCCAATCCTCGCTGCACGACCCTCCAAAACTAAGATGTAAACTGAGTACATCTATCTGAAATGATGGAAACCGGGACACCATGAAAACGAACAACCTCCTGGATATAAATCTCAGCTAACTGCTCTGAAGTGTAAGTAGTACAAACAGGAATAAAGTGCGCAGACTTGGTCAGCCAATCCACAATAACCCAAATAACATCAAACTTCCTCGAAGTCCCTAGGAGTCCAACTACAAAGTCCATGGTGATCCGCTCCCACTTCCACTCTGGAATATCCAATCTCTGAAGAAAGCCACCTGGTCTCTGGTGCTCATACTTAACCTGCTGACAGTTGAGACACCGAGCCACAAACCCAACAATATCTTTCTTCATCCGTCTCCACCAATAGTGTTGCCTCAAATCCTGATACATATTCGCGGCACTCAGATGGATGGAATACCGCGAGCTATGGGCCTCTTCAAGAATCAGCTCCCGAGGCTTATCTACATTAGGCATGCATCCTCATCACACCATCATCACCAATAGTCACATACCTAGCATCACCTCGTCGGACCCTGTAGTTAATACACATTCTCATCGACCATCCTTCTTCTTCACAAATAGAACTGGTGCACCTTAAGGTGACACACTAGGCCGAATAAACCCCTTTTCTAGGAGTTCCCGAAGCTCTTTTTTCATTTCTTTCAACTCCGCTAGTGCCATACGATAATGCAGAATAGAAATGGGTTGAGTGTCCGGCACCATATCAATACCAAAATCAAGATCCATGTCAGGCTCCATGCCCGGCAGGTCTGCAGGAAATACATTTGGAAAATCACGAACCAGTGGAACAAAATCAATAATGGAAGTCTCTACACTAACATCCCTCACAAAAGACAAATAAGAAAGACAACCCTTCTCAACCATACGCTAACCCTTCAAATATGAAATTACCCTACTCGACACATAATCTATAGAACCACTCCACTCTACTATCGGGAATCCCGATATCGCTAAAGTCACGGTTTTAGCATGACAATCTAGAATAGCATGACACGAAGATAGCCACTCCATGCCCAATATCACATTGAAATAAACCATGCTAAGCAACAAAAAATCCACTCGGGTCTCCAGACCACCCAACAAATAGCACACATGAACGATACGCGCGGTCCACAATAATAGTATCACCCACCGGAGTAGACACATGAACATGTGTAATTAATAACTCACGGGGCATATCTAGAAAATGGGCAAAGTATGATGAAACATATGAATATGTAGAACCAGGGTCAAATAATATGGAGGCATCTCTTTGACAGACGAAGACAATACTTGTGATCACAGCATCCGAAGCAATAGCCTCTGGCCTGGCTGGGAGGGCATTGAAATGAGCCTGACCACCCCCTGCTCCGCCTTCATTTGTCGGGTGACCCCTAACTGTCTGGGCTCCGCCCCTAGCTGGCTGAGCTCCATCCCTAGTTGGCAAGCGGGTGGTGGAGGAACTGGTGCTGGTGCCGGTGGCCGAGTACTCCGCTGTGGAGTCCCACCCGATAGCCTAGGGAAATATCTCTCAATGTCGCCAAAATCCTCGCACTCTAAACAACCCTTCCTCAAACGATACTACTGCTCCTGATGTCCAAAATAATTACCCGAAGATACCTGGGTGGACGGGGCATGATGAGAACCCTGCACTGGCAATGCACTAAATGATGACTAACACTGCTGATCACTGTGAGAACCATGGACAGATGATGCACCACGGTGAAATGGGCGAGCTGACTGAGCCTACCTGAATGGATGGCCTCTGCCCTGCTGGAACTGATCTCCCTGAGGAGCACCACTGAATCCACCCTGACCACGAGGCCTCTTAGCCTCTCTCTCGACCCTCTCCTGACCATGAACCATCTCAATCTGTCGAGCTATGTCGACGATCTCATCAAAGGTAGCACCAGATGCTCTCTCTATGGTCATAAGAAATCGAAGATGATAACAGAGGCCATCTATAAACCTCCTAATCCTCTCTCGATATGTGGGAACCAACCAGATCGCATGACGAGCCAATTCAGATAATCGCATCTCATACTGGGTAACAGACAACTCACCCTGGCAAAGCTGCTCAAACTGCCTACGCAGCTCCTCTCTGCGAGACTCAAGTACAAATTTCTCCAGAAAGAGAATGGAGAACTGCTGCCAAGTAAGGGGTGCTGCACCAACCGCCCTACGCCTCTCGTAAGACTCCCTCCAACTAAGTGAAGCCCCAGAGAACTTGAAAGTAGTTAATGAGACCCCACAGGTCTCCAAGATACCCGCAGTCCGAAGCATCCTCTATCACTTGTCCAAGAAACCCTCTGCATCCTCACCCTCAGCACCCCTAAATGACGGAGGCTGGAGTCTCCCAAACCTCTCCAATCTGCGCTACTCATCCTATGGCATAACATGAGCTACATAGTCCTGAGCAGCTGGAACCGACTAGGCTGGAGGTGCCCCCGGTGTCTGATGTGCCTGAAAAACATGCTCAGGTGTGCGGGCAGCGGGAGTCTGGGTGCCTCCCCCGGCCTAAGAAGTAGTTGCGGTCGTAGTAACTGAAGCCGCTTGAGCAAGGCCCGTGCATACTGATAGAATCTGGGCCAGGGCCTCCTGGAATTATAATAGGCACCGGTGGTGCATGAGCTAGTCCCGCTAGAACCTCTATTTCCGGGACTTGATCCTGAACGGGGACAACTGGGGGATCTGTAGGTACTGCCCCAACTGCTGTGCTGACGGTGCCTCAGCCCCTACAATGGCCTCTACCACGGCCTCGGCCTCTAGCGGCCCGAGCTGATGACTGTCCTTCCTAACCGGTAGCACGAATCCTCACCATCTGTGAGAGAATAAAATAACAGATGTTTAGTTACTAGAATACACAAAACACACGACAAGAATCCAAGAATGTGAAATTTTCCTAAAGGTTCTACAGCCTCTCGAAGATAAGTACAAACGTGTCGGTACCGATCCACAAGACTCTACTAAACCCGCTCATGACTCATGAGACCTATGTAACCTAGGCTCTGATACTAACTTGTCACGACCCAAAATCCAACCATGGTCATGATGGCGCCTATCGTGTTACAAGGTAATCCTACCTCCCAAAATATTACTACTAAGTCGATTATGAGAATTTAATAAAGCATTTCCAATATTTGAAATTTCCATAAACTAAATCAACTCTAAATATAATAATATAAAAATACGAAAACGAGCCCCAAACATCAGGGTGTCACTAAGTCATGAGCTCCTAACTCTATGAACTAAGATATATAACTGTCTAACTGTAAATTCAGTCCAAAAGAATAAATGAAAAAAGGAGTAACAAGGTTCCGCAGACGCTAGCAGCTACCTTGTAGTCTCCAAAGATAGCCGGCCTGAACTCAACGATCGTCGCGCTCTAAGTCACCTGGATCTGCACATAAAGTGCAGGGTGTAGTATGAGTACAACCGACTCAGTAGTAACAGAAATAACTAAGGAACTGAGTAGTAGTGACGAGCTAAGAAGAACAATCCAATTATTTCTTTTCACAATTTAAAATGAGCAGGAATAAACAGGTAAATTCCATAATTTAACAAATGCTACAAAGAAATTAACAAGTAAATGCAGCAACAACAAAGGTAAATGAAACCTCACAGCAATGTCACTCCATCACTTGGCACTCGCACTCAGCACTCAATACACACTCTCAATAGGTACCTGCGCTCACTGAGTGTGCACAGACTTCGGAGGGGGTCCTTGTCACGCCCCAAAACCGTGGGACACGACCAGCACTCGACCGGGTAGCCCCAGTCAAGAGGACCTGGATTCCTTTTTCCATCCCACATATTATCCCGAGATTCCAATGTGCATTATTCAATTATAATTTAGACACATTCTTACAATCTGAAATTAAATCATAGATTTCTGTCATTACCAACATGTGGTACAATACTTACAAAATATACATAACACACAGTTTTACTTACGTGGTCTACAAGTCATACTACCCAAAATACATATGTACATAACCCACATTTCCTGTCTACAGAGCCTCTAAGAGTACGAAAGAGTTATATAATACTTGCCGGTATCCCATAAGATTAGGGGAAATCACACATTGCTCGCGAAAAGTAAATTGCGAAGCGGTCACATGCACACACAATATTCATTTCTTTTCATATTACTTTCCCGAAACAATTTCGTTCACTATTACTTCCCGTAACCATTCCTTTCATATTATTTTCCGTAAAATAATTCCTTCCATATTATTTAAATTCCATAAATGTCAGAGAAACAAAACTACATATAATAAGGGTTCATCGCATATAATTTCTCACGAGAAGAACACAAAGCATGATGTGGGGCCTAACTACCCGGACATAATAATAATAGCCGCTACGTACGGACTCTCGTCACTTGGTGCGTACGTATCCCCTACAAACAGTTACATACAACATATAGAACACCTATGGGAGAAATTCCCTCTTACAAGGTTAGAAAGGAGACTCACCTCGTATCAAATCTACCTCTCGGACTAAGAATGCGCCCGCAACTCCGAACTCTACACCCGAGGACTCATAACTGGAGTAGGAAAAATTCGTATGATATTTTTGGAAAAGATTGCACCGTACTCCTTTAGAATCGTAAAATTTTACGTTGCTACGGATCTAATAAATTCTCGTTATAACTGTTTGCAAGAATTTCGTTGGAGGTTTGAAACTTGGTGTCTGTGCTTGGAGATTTGAATTTAGGAAGAAAGATTTTAATTTCATTCTGACAGAAAAAATGAACGGAGCTTCACTATTCTTGGAAAGTTGAATCTAGGAAGTAAGAATGAAATTTCATTCTGACAAAGAAATGAATGAAGCTTCAAAGAAAACAAGCTTTTTTAAATGATAAAAAATGAACGAATATTAAAAAAAAAACAAGCTTTTAAATGATCAAGGTTTTAAAATGACCAAAACTTTTCTTATAAAATTTCAGTGGCTTACACGTTTTTAGCCCCTAAGCATTATGACTTAATTAGTCATATGTTTGAAGAGTGGCCTACTGCCACATGGAGAGTGGAGGTGGAGATTATTAATCTTTACCCACTTATTAGTTAATCGGGTAATGTTTCGTTATCCGGTAATTAATCCATTACCCATATAATTTAAAAATTACCACAAATTACTTAAAATTATATTTATTTTCAGAATACTTCATATATACTCCGGCTATACCTTACACAAATACCAAAATAAAAATCCGGAAAAAGAGGTGGTATGAACCACACAGGGCCCCGAGAGGAGATGGGCTCACCAAAACAGCTGATAGGACGTAGAGGAGGCACTACTGTCGGTGGGCTGGAGTACCTGCTATAGAACCACCTACAATCATCACAAGAATGTAGCGCCCCCGGCAAAAGGGACGTCAGTACATTTGAATTGTACTGGTATGTATGAACAAACTTTACTCTAAGTAAACTCAACAATGCACATGCAAGAGATAGACAGAGATTCATACAATCACTGCACAAGATATAGAAAGAAACATAATGGAAGTTCCACGATTTTCACTTCATCACAATTACAATCGCAATTCCACCCTTGTCCCTTCTCAACATTTCACCCTTATTTATTTTATTGCGGCGTGCAACCCGATCCCACCTGTCAATCACAATCATTTATTATGTTTCTGTTGCGGCGTGCAACCCGATCCCACCGGACAATCACATCACACCCTTATCACTTCTCACATATCACCCTTATCCCTCCTGTTGCGGCGCGCAACCCGATCCCACCAAACAATCATATCTCATATCAACAATGACAATTCACAATTCAATCACAGAAAATTTTAGCAATAGGAATACAGCTTCTTTACAACCCACAATACGTATAAAAAGAAAATCGTGCCACAACAAACATTACCAAATAGTGAATCATATACGATATTGCCACAACCTTTTTATTCAATTACATCACACCACAACTCCTTTTCATTACTTGTTACACAACCTTTAGCATATACATTCATACTCTTGCATTCATTATCCTACTAGCATCATTTCACATAACATAGTAGTGTGGTGATCAAATAAAGACAGACAAGGAATACACTTCACGCTTCGACACAATTCGAACAACCAGTTTCACACATTCACACCAATACACGTACCGTATGCTCGGATACCACAAAGTGATTTTACAAAGATTAAAGTTAGCAATACATACCTGGAGTCGAGTTTCCCCTTTTTAATTTCTATCGCAATTCACCGAACCGTCTAGCACCGTCAATCTAGTTCACAATGCGACATATTTACCTTAGAATTAGGAGTCTCGAATTCATTTGAGCATTTTATCAAACACTATGTGATCCCTTAGCTTAACTAAACCCCTTTTTAGTGAAAGATTACTCTACTTGCTTCCCTTTACTAGGTTATGGAAGATTATTCACATGCATGCAAGGTCTCAACTTTCATTCTCAAGAACCAACCTATGTGTGTTTTATTCTTAGCTAAATTCTGTGAATTTGGGGGAAATAGGGTGAAGACTTACCTCTTATGATGAAGAAGATGACGACTACTCGATAAACTTCCAGGCCTGAGTAGAGATGGAGGACCAATTTGGGGAAGATGAGGACTTCTCTCTCTAGAACCCACTCTCACTTCTCTCTATTTTGTTTAGAAACCAGTTAAAATGAAAGGGGGCAGGGGTTAAATGAAACTGGGGTCGGGTATAAAAATTTAGAAAATTAAAAGACCGTGTCGAATATGCGGTCAGGAATGTGATCGCATTCCTGACATGCGGTCCGCATATTGGACCGCAGAATGGCCCTCAGGTTGGCCAAAATTTGAAAATAATCTGCCCAGGTATGAGACCACTATGCGGTCCGCATACTCGTTATGCGATCGCATAGTGCGTCGCATAACACCCCTCCCCAAAACTCAAAGGCAATAATGCGACAGCTATGCGATCCGCAGAACCGAAATGCGGTCGCAGATTGGACCGCATAGTTGTCCTTCAGTTGGGCAGTGATCTGCCTGTGTATGCGACCACTATGCGGTCCGCATACACGTTATGCGATCGCATAGTGCGTCGCATAACACCCAATTTCTGGAAAATTTAATTCCTTAGCTCCCGGGGTACTTTTTGTTCAAATTAGGTCCGTTTTAGGAATTTCCACAGTAAAAGCAACTCGGGGACTCGTTCGGCCATTATTTTAAGCAAGAAATTTTACGGGTCTTTACATTCTCCCCCCCTTAAAAATCATTCGTCCTCGAATGAGGATTTTGGAAATCGTTGGGTTTTGAAAACATGATATGCAAACTTCCCAATTTACACTAACTTCAATATTTTCAGAAAATTTCGCCAGAGTTTCCTTTGTAATTAGGCCTATCTACCTGTCAGAGAGCCCCCGAAACAGATTTCCAAGCACTATTACACAGTTTTAACCATTCAATAGCTCACACACCAAGTTGTTACCTCAACAATTTACAGTATTTGATCACTTTATCAACTACACATAACTCATTCTCCTTACCTCACAATTGCACATGTTTCAATTAGTGTGACATATTTGCACATAACTTTGGGCCATTTCAGTGCGCCCCAAAAAGTTCAATCACCTCAGTAGATCATAGACAATTCATTTAACCATTACCAATCTACACTACCATTAATCACTTACTTAGCACATTTGTTTCACAAAACTTTTATTTGCTTTAAAGGGGTCACATATTTTTCAAGTAAGGGCAGCACAAACAATTGTGGTATGCATAGAAAAGTTACAACAACAAGGCTTTTTAGGGGAAAACAAGTTAGGGTCCCTTCTTATGCAACATTAACCACAACTTACAATTGCCTAGGAATAGGAGCACACAAGATTCACTACTAGACTCATTCAAACAAGTGGGGGTACTTTTCTTTCATTTCCTTCTCCGCTTCCCATGTAGCTTCTTCGACTTGCTGACTTCACCATAACACTTTGACTGAAGCAACTTCCTTATTTCTCAACTTACGGACTTGCCTATCAAGAATAGCAATCGGAACCTCTTCATATGATAGTTCTTCATTTACCTCAATGGTTTCGACTGGCACGATGGTGGATGGATCTCCAATTACCTTTTTCAACATGGACACGTGGAACACCGGGTGTACTAATGACAACTCAGGGGGAAATTCCAACCTATAAGCTACTTGCCCTATCCTTTGAGCAATCCGATACGGCCCGACGTACCTAGGGCTCAACTTTCCTTTCTTCCCAAACCGCATCACTCCCTTCATGAGAGACACCTTTAAGAACACCCAATCATCTACTTGGAATTCTAATTCTCTCCGGCGAACATCGGCGTAAGATTTCTGGCGACTCTGAGAAATTTTCATCCTTTCCTAAATGACTCTAACTTTCTCCATAGCTTGGTGCACAAGATTTGGTCCTAACAATTCTGCTTCACCAACCTCGAACCATCCGATCAGAGATCTACACCTCCTTCCATACAATGCCTCAAACGGAGCCATTCAGATACTAGCATGGAAGCTGTTATTATAAGCAAACTCGACAAGCGGCAAATGATCA
>MDKH01128965.1:0-10774 GCA_005239495.1 Nicotiana undulata | reverse complement strand
GGGCTCATTGTATCATTGAAGAAAACACAATAATATTATTTTTCTCCCGTGATTTCTCACAGTAGTGTATACAATAAAGACCTATTTTTATATAAAGTATAAATGGCAGTTATAGATAATAATATTTGAAATGATTTTGGTTTATAATAGATAGGATGAAATAGTTTGCTATATGAGGCAAAATTTTCCTTTTTAATAACTTGGTATTTGGGCCAGCTTGTACGCATCTCGACTACAATTATGGCTACTTGCTACCTCCCACTATTAACATTATCCGGTAATTGTGTCCACCAAAGCAACAACAACAACAAAAATAACTTACCTAGTAAAATCTCACTAGTGGAGTTTGAGAAAGGTAAGATGTAGGCAGACCTTACCTCTACCCCGGAAGGGTAAAGAGACTGTTTTTGGGAGACCCTAGGCTCACGGAAAAGACAATAAAATCAGAAAATAAAAGAAGGAAGAGATCTATAACAAAAAAAGAAGAAAAAGAAGTAATAATATAATCTTAAGAGACACCAAATAAGTGAAATGGAGTGCAATAATACAATCCTATGCAAAAAAACAAAATAGTGGAACACAACATAGACCGCTGACAGACATAGGCAAAACTCATCAGACAACCAGGTACAAAGAGGGGAAAACTATGAACTACCCCCTAGACTACAACCCTAATGCTCGACCTCCACACGTTCCTGTTAAGAGTCATGTCCTCGAAAATCTGAAGTCGCGCCATGTCTTGCCTGATCACCTCGCCCCAATTCTTCTTATGTCATCATCTACCTCTTCTCGTGCCTGCCAAAGCCAACCGCTCGCACCTCCTAACATGGAAATCTATTGTTCTCTTCAGCACGTGCCCAAACCGCCTAAGCCTCGCTTCCCATATCTTGTTGTCCACGGGAGCAACGCCCACCCTTTCTCGAATATCTTCATTCCCTATCTTATCCAGTTTAGTATGCCTGCACATCCATCTCAACATCCTCATCTCGACTACTTTCATCTTCTGGATATGTGTATTCTTAACTGGCCAATACTCATCCCCGTATAACATAGTCGACCAAACCACCGTCTTGTAGAACTTACCTTTGAGTTTCGGTGGCACCTTCTTGTCACACAGGACTACATATGCTAGCCTCCATTTCATCTAACCCACTCCAATGCGGTGCGTGACATTCCCATCGATCTCCCCATCTCCCTGGATAATAGACCCTAGGTACTTGAAACTTTCTCTCTTGGGGATGACTTGAGAGTCGAGCCTCATTACCACGCCTGCTTCTCCTGTCACGTTGCTGAACATGCACCCCAAATATTCCGTCTTAGTCCTACTCAACTTGAAACCTTTGGGCTCCAAAGCCCGCCTCCACACCTCCGGTCTTTCACTAACACCGCTACACGACTCATCGATCAAGAATATATCATATGCGAACAACATACACCATGGCACCTCCCCTTGAATATGGTGTGTCAAGGCATCCGTCGCCAGAGCAAATAAGAATGGGCTAAGCGCAAATCCTTGGTGTTATCCCATAATCACTGGAAAAAGCTCGGAGTCACCTCCTACAGTCTTGCTCCGAGTCTTAGCTTCATCATACATATCCTTTATCGATTTAATGTAAGCTACCGACACCTCTTTCACTTCCAGGAATCTCCAAAGAACATCCTTAGGGACCTTGTCATACGCCTTCTCTAGGTCAATAAACGCCATGTGCAAATCCCTCTTTTTATCCCTATACTGTTCCACCAACCTCCTGATAAGGTGGATAATTTCCGTAGTAGAACGTCCCGGCATGAATCCGAACTGATTTGCAGAAATAGATACCGCCCTCCTCAGTCCTCACCCTCCCTTCCACCACCCTCTCCCAAAATTTCATGGTATGACTTAGCAACTTGATGCCCCTATAGTTGTTATAATTCTGGATATCACCTTTGTTCTTAAACAACGGAATCATCGTACTACATCTCCACTCATCTGGCATCCTCTTTGTCCTGAAAATAACATTAAACAACCCCAGTCAGTCATTCTAAGCCTGCTTCACCGACATACCTCCAAAAATCTACTGGAATCTCGTCTGGTCTGGTCTGGTCGCTTTGCCCCGACTCATCTTACCCACATCTCCCACTACCTTCTCTACATTGATACACCTACAGTACTCAAAGTCTCGGTGACTCTCGGAGTGTCCCGACTCTCCTAGCACGATGTTACCTCTCCCCTCATCATTCAGAAGTTTATGAAAGTACGTCTACCATCTATGCTTAATCTGGGAGTCTTCCTTCAATACTCTAGCTTCCTCGTCTTTGATGCACCTCACTTGATCCAGGTCACGAACCTGCCTCTCTCTCGCTTTGGCCAGTCGAAATAACTTCTTGTCCCCGCCTTTACCCCTCCCCCCCAGTTCCTCATACAACCGATCAAACGCAACAGTCTTAGCCTTTGTGACCGCTAATTTCGCCTCCTTCCTGGCTTTCTTATACCTTACTTTGTTTGCTCTCATATGCTTCTCGTCGGTACTCTCCACTTACGTAAGGTACGCCATTTTCTTTGCTCCAACTTTACCTTGGACCACATCATTCCACAACCAGTCGCCTCATGCCATAGTAGCCCTTCGAGACCCCTAACACCTCTCTCGCCGCCTCCCTTATACAGTTCGCCCTCGTCTTCCACATAGCGCTAGGATCCCCAACACTCTTCCAGACACCCATAGCCATCAGCCGCCCCTCCAACTCATGCGCATTATCCTTAGCCAAAGCACCCCACCCGATCCTCAGTTGACCCCGTACAAACCTCTTTTTCCTCTTTATCACGATACCAACGTCCATCACTTGGAGCCTATGTTGAGTCACGAGGTTCTCAATCGGGATCACCTTACAATCCTCGCACAACCCCCTATCACACCTCCTGAAGAGGATATAATTAATCTGGGTCGTAGCCACCATACTCCGGAAAGTAACCAAGCTGCTCCCTCTTCGGAAAACTAAAGTTCGCGATCACCAACTCAAAAGCCCTAGTGAAATCCAATAGAGAAGTACCTCCTCCATTCCTATCCCCAAATCGAAATCTTCTCCCATAAATAATTTCTCTGTTGAGGGAATATGCCGCACCACCTCATCCAACCTCTCCCAGAAGCACCTCTTAACCTCCTTGTCCAAGCCTGCTTGCGGCGCGTACGCGCTAACGACATTCAAAGTGCTCCCTCCAGCTACTAACTTAACTTTGTCCACCAAAGCATGGAGAAATAAAAAAAAGTCGCTTAGTATTGTTTATCTCTGCTGTGATTTAAACGTGAAACCTCATAGTTTTCAACCACTTTGTTGACTACTAGACACCCTGTTGGATTCTCCTCCATAATTTTTTACAAGTAATTGCGAAATAGACAAGATTACATCAAGCAATAGGGTAGTAGTTTCATGAAACTTAAGATATTATGCAAACGTTATACATAAACCATAATTTAGAGAAACTCTAATTCGTAAAAAATCGCATCTTGATTCTAGTAATAATTTCTTCTATAAAACTTCATTGAAAGTCGAAGCTCACTTAAATTTGAATTGAAAATTTAGGTTTTTGAAAATAGAATTTGTTTCGAGCAGATATTGCTGAGGGTACATCTATAAGAGTTGAATCTCAATTTTTGAACGATTTGGTGGAAATTTGAATGGAAAATTTAAAGTAGAAGATGAACATAGAAGAAATAAGATCTGTTTATCCTATGCGTATTATCTGTATATACATATAAACCAGCGTGTGAAATGCATGTGGTACATAAGTTAGATACACGTGTGACACATAAATTTTTAAACTCTATTTCAACTCCGAATTTTGACTCCAAATTAGTCCAATTCTTTTCCATTCTTTCTCAAAGATTATTTATTGGCTCATCTATATGTTTTCAATAAATTTTAACCATACCCATTAAAACAAATCTTTATTTTACCTAAATATTTTAAATATTGTTTTATTTTATGTTGTATTTGGCTTAATACAATGTTATTTGACTTTTAACTTATATTAATAAAAGCAAGACAATATTAAACTAATACTTGAAAAGTTAGTTGATAAAAGGACACGGCATCAAATTTTAAATTTTAAATAGTTTAATGAATTTTAATTAAGTTATGAAATTGTATGATGAAATCATGTTAATTTCTTAGAATATTTAGAAATAGAAAGAGTATCACATAAATTAGTGTGAAAGAAAGAAAGAAATAATTCATGACATTTCACTAATGGATAAGTTATTTAAAGGGAGCACCAAGGGGTGTAAACTAATTGTCAATTGATTGAGAATAATGAGTTTTAAGTTCAAATTTCAGGCAAAAAGTACAAAATAATTTATTCTTATGTTGTTGCTTGTGGTAATTAACAAGTGCGCGTAAAATTAATTTATTCTTAATTTAATTTATTAAGGGCAAAATACAAATTTGACTGATCGGCTAACTAATTACAATTGCAAGTCAAAAGTACATAATATATATATATATATATATATATATATATATATATATATATATATATATATTATCTATTATTAGTTTTGGGAACCTCTAAAAATATATACATTTCATAACCACAAAAAACTATTATTTTCTGCTACATACACTAATTTTCAAGTAAAAATTGATAGGGACCCTTATTTGTTCTCCTCCATTTAACCTGTAACCCCTTTTACTTTTTTAAAACTAATATCCTAAGTTTTAAACAACTTTAGGTCTTTTTCACCCCTCCCTCCCTTTTCCTCCTCCTCCTCTTCCTCTTTTTTCTTGTGGGAATGATTTTATATGGTGCTTGTGAATATATTTAAGGTAGTTTATGTTATTTTACAGTGATAGCTGTTGTGCCGCTTTATTTTTTTCTACTCTTTGGGGTTTCTTCTTATTCTTCTTCTTAATTGCAAGATGAGTTTGTTAGGTTTGTCGTTGTTTTGATAAATTGATGATTGAGGTTTGTTCTTGACGATATTTGGAGGTTGTGTTTCAAATTTGAGCTCATTTGGAGTAGAATTAGGTGTTAAATCGTACATTGAATTGTTAAAATTCGAAAACAAATTTATATTTTTGGGCAATTTGTACTTCAGACCTATTTGGCGTTAAGTGTATGAAAACATTGGTTGCACTTCAGACCTATTTAGCCTTAAGTGTATATGAATTGCAATTTTTTCACTTCAGATTTTTTGCCTTAACTGCATGAAACCATTGGGTGCACTTTAGACTTATTTGGCATTAAGTGCTTCTAAAGTGCAAAATTTTCACTTTAGACTTATTTGGCATTATGTGCATGAAACCACTAGTTGCACTTATATGGCCTTAAGTGCATCTAAAATATAATTTTTTTCACTTCATACCACTGTGACCTTAAGTGGATGAAACATTTGTTGTATTCAGACCTATTTGACCCTAAGTGCATCTTAAGTGCAGTTTTTGCCTTTTAGACATAATTGGCCTTAAGTGCATTACACTTCAGACATTTTTTTTAAATTTCAAACCCGATAAATTTAAAGTTGATCGTAAAATGAGTCGGCTTATAATTTTTTGTATAAAGTGGGTATAGCTTCAATTGTAACCCCAAACCCGGGTATAAATGCAAAAGCCGCAATTTTCAAAGATGGACGACACTGGACTTTTGTTGAATGAAGCCCAAGTTCTATGGGCTTATATAGGCCCATTCACAGACCGGGATTCAACAAATTACAGCAGATATAAACCCTAGCATCCCCTTACTTCTCTTCTCTTACATAAAACCCTCGCTGGAGCAACGTGAAGAGAGATCTGCATCGGCGCCGCAATAGCAGCAGAAGTGAAGATGGAGGCAGCGAGAACTGTGAAAGATGTTTCCCCTCACGAGTTTGTGAAAGCTTATGCCGCTCACCTCAAGCGCTCCGGCAAGGTATATATGCGTTGAATGTATATATGTATTTGCGTATATAGATTCATTAATTTATGTGTACAGTGATTGATAATTGCTCTTGTAATGTACAATGCTCGCTTAATGCATTCATGAATATGTAGAATTTGCTTATAAGCAGGAAATTTCTCTGCGTCTTATTTATTTCTACTTATTAGCTTCGATTTTGGCGTATAAACTTTTCAGTAGAAATTCCTAACTGCTATAGGTTTCGTATTAAAAGTAATTCGTCGTTGAGCTTTTGGTAGACTCTAATTAAATTGCTAAATACGAAAGAACCAACTTACTTATGACAGTCTTCTTCAAATGATTTGCAGAATTATATAAGTTTTCTGTAGCTATCTGTTGGTATTAGGGAAAAGGCATTTTTGATTTAAACTTGCATTTGGTTTAGTGCTGTTTGTAGCACACAGGTGCGCTTAATTTAGTCTGTCTTGTTTAGATAGTTACTGAAAGATTGAGGTAGAAAAAACTAGTTCTTGGAGAGTATAAGTAGATATTGAAATGAAATTTGTTGAGTGCACTTCGGATTGAGTGAAACGTCTATACCAAGTAAAATTGTTAGAGACTGGAAACTTTTGTTTACTTATTTAGCCTTGCAGCACTGGCTTGAATCTTTTCTTGAATCAAGTACATTGAAATATTCGAGTTGTTGGTGTTGACTAAACTTGTTTGAGGTGTAGCAGTTGTTGTATTGGTGTATGTGAGACTTGAATCCTAGACTGCTTGCTTACTCTGATATTACATAGATTGAGTGAGTCTGCTTCATGTAGATGCTTAAGTCTGCTGAGAGGGGATACCTAAGAGGACAATTTTTGTTTTAGGTTATGCATATTCTAAGCTGTTAAAATGATTGTTCATCTTGAATGTGTTAGTTGTTGCTATATTTAAGAGCAAAATTCTGAACTATGTTACTGCAAATTATTTCTTTTGTGAAGTAGACATTTTGCTTTAACTGGCTCTATAGACCTAGCATAAAGGGTATATCATACTCTTTATAGTTGAATTCTGGGCTTCCGGCCAATGTTACCGTTGCAATTTCTTCGAACGTTGAGTTGAAAATTGTGGTGATTGTGCTTGTCTGTTCTTTCCTTTATGCAGATGGAGCTTCCTGAGTGGACTGATCTCGTCAAGACTGGTAAACTAAAAGAGCTTGCTCCATATGACCCTGATTGGTACTACATTAGAGCTGGTATGTTTCAATTCCACTCCCAGAAGAGGGAACTTATCTATAGTATAGTTACCCTTCTTTCTAACCTTTTTTTTCCTTGATTATTTTGATGTATGGCAGCTTCTATGGCAAGGAAGATCTATTTGAGGGGTGGTATTGGTGTTGGTGGATTCCGAAGAATCTATGGTGGTAACCAGAGGAATGGCAGCCGCCCTCGTCATTTCTGTAAGAGCAGTGGTTCAGTTGCTCGCAACATACTTCAGCAATTGCAGAACATGAACATCGTGGACTTTGACCCCAAGGGGTAAGTAGCCCTTTTGTAAAATCTAATTGTAGCTGAATTTTATGTGTTTCCTTATATTATGGTGGTTGTAGGAATTGTATCCATTGATTAGTTAGAAACCTGTTTGGTATCTCTACTTTGGCAAGTTATTTCAGGTAGTAAAGATAAATATAGTTCTGGAGAATAGCTATAGTTCTTTCTCCCATTTTCTGATATTTATTGTTCCACATATTGAATGTCACCACTTAGTAATATTTATGATTAATCGTTATAATGGGTGCCAGCAAATTTTTGGCTTCCTTGTAGAAGGAAACAATGAGGCGAGTGACTTTTCCGTTGAATATAAGAACATGACTCAAAGTGAAAATAAGATAGAGTGCTTCACTTTGCTCTTAAGGAGACATCCTAATTGCTAGTGGATGCTCACAACTCAACTTATCAGCTTCACTAAAAATGCAAATCCTCAACTCATTTGAGATGAATTTTTTTCCGGTGCTGCTGCTTATTATTGTCTGTCTGATTATATTTTTGTTCTTTGTCTAGTGGAAGGAGAATCACATCCAATGGCCAGCGTGATCTTGACCAAGTTGCTGGAAGAATAGCTGCTGCTCTTTAAGAGATTAATTCAAGCAATTTTATGAATACATGAGTTAGCTCAAACTTATTGTTTCAGTTTGGACCTATATAAATTTAGGGTACTTTTCAATCAATTTTGTGGATGTTTTGCCTTTCTGAACTTTCCGCGTATTTCTCAGTGTCAGTTTTACCCTTTCAGTACCTAGAGATGTATTGTGGCATATCTTCCATTTAATGCTTCATCTAAGTCCATATTTTACATTGAGTTGGTCCCTTAGAATTGGCAGCTATTACCTAATTGATAAAATTCAAAAGCCTTGTTGGAATTATATTCTTTTTGTTTATGGACAAGAAGGGACACGTATCTTCTTTTGAATTGGGCAATAAGAAGACTGAAATTAATATAATGACCAAACTCTGTTTTTGGTCGAAGTTGTTGGATTGCTGGAGGTGTCTTAGAATTTCATCGTTGATTGATTAATTGCTGCAAACGTTAACAGTAACACAAATGTTTTACATACCATCTTTCAATAGCTTGTCGTAATTATATTTCGTGTTTTTGCAATTTGAGATATTGATATTATATTAAATTCTTAGTTAGACTATCTGTTCGTTTACAATTTTGAACCGAATCAAATTTTGATCTGTTTCGGTCATAGTTCATTCGTTCATTCGACTTGGGCATTATTTTACATCAAGTCGCTACTTTATGGCCTTGTACTTTTTTAAATTGGACGAGTTAATTTATTTTTTGTTTTGAACTTTAAAGTGAAGTGTCAACCTTCGAACTTTGATCTAATTTGAAAGATAAAATGATCACCTTCTAGTAAAAGATCATAGAAATGGCGAATTGTGTAAACCAGCTATGTTACTTTAACACGCTCAATTTAGCCAAATGTTTAATTGACATTATTTTAAACTAGGATTGGATGAACAATTTTTGGGTCGTTTATTAATATTTGTAGTATGTTTGGCCATGTTTCTTTTAGATCAAAAGTATCCTTTTTCTTCAAAGTTTAGTCGATCAAACTTTTAGAAGGAAAAAAAATAAGATTTTGAGTAGAATTAGAAGCATCGTTCGAAAATAAAAAGAGTAGTCCAGTGCATGAAGCTCTCCATATGTGCGAGGTCCGAAAAAGGGTCGGACCACAAGAACTCCTGGTTATATGATAACAACTTTACTGGTTAATTGCTGCTCGAAAATATATTTCAAATTAACTAGCCAAACACAATTTGATTTTCAACCGAAAGCATTTAAAAGCTTGGCATAACAAGTTATTAGCCAATGTTTATAATTAATTAAAAATAAACTTTTAATGTAGAAATAAAATTAGAACAAAAAATAATTTTAGTTAAAATACAAAAAAAATTTCAATTGAGATTTTTTTTTTCTGGGGTGGGGAGGGGTGGGGTCGCTGTACAGAAAAAGTTGCAACGGCAATGGCCCGCTGCCGACTGTCGTCGCAAATCGCAAATCGCAAATCGCAAATCGCAATATCGTGTCCATGGCGTGTTGCCTCACCAAAAATTAAGGAAGCTCCATACTACCGACGAAGCAGCGTGGTTTATGGTAGGCCCAATTTCACACAGAAGGTCACATGTGTCAGGTCAGTCCACGTGTACTGTGTTCGAATCTCCAAAATCTCTCTCTCTCACTAATAAAGTATTATATACAGACGTCCAAATCTCCAAATACACATAATATAAGTTAGAATCTCAAAGAATCTTACTATTTTTTTTCAGAAAAAAAAAAAAGCAAAACCCAAAGCAGTAAGGTAAATATATTTTAATTTCTCCATTTGCTCAAACTTTTGCTTTTTTGCTTTGCTTTGTTTCACTTTTGCTTTTGATTCTGTCCAATTTCCAGCGCATTTGTTTCTTCATTGGCTAGGGTTTTGCAGACACTAGACATGGTTCGATCTCTTATCAGTTTGTGAACGTTTTTTGCTGTTTGGATAGAGATGTTGTTGGTACGGATTTTCCTCTTTTGATTTTGTGATCACATTTATTCCGTCCTTTTTTTGTGACTAAGATCGTAGCGTGCTTCTCCTTTTTCTATGTTTATTTTTCTGCTATATCTATCTTCTTAGTTTGTTTGGATGCTATAAATTGATGTAGAAATACTCTGGTTTTAAGGAATCCTTTAATTTTTCCTTCAAAGGCAAATTATTTATGAGTATTGGAATCATATTGTCTAAACAGAGCAAAGTGGATAGTGAAGGTTAGTTTGATTGATTGTTTTCCTCATATATCAGGAACTACCTTTTTAGGTAGTACTCCCTCCGTTTCAATTCATATGTGCGTGTTTGACTGAGCATATAATTTAAGAAGGAAAGTAAGACATCTATTGAGAGTGGATTTCAGGTGTTTAGATATTTCAAGCATAAGCAGTAGTTGAACCAGCATAATGAAAAAGCTAGCAAAAGGGCAGGCCTAGAGTCGGATTCGGCCAAGAAGTTTGTTGTCTAAACAAGCCATAAACATTTTTTGTTTCTAAATATAGAGAAGTATCATTTTTTTGGGTATAGAGGAAAGAGTGCCACATAAATTGAGACATAGAGAGTACTGTCTTTCTGGTTGACAGACTTATTTATACTTTTTTGAAGCCATATTTTCCTTGGTTGATTAGAGAAGTAAGTATGACGCTTGGATATAGTGAGAGTACTAGTGATATAGCCCGCGCTTCGCGCGGTTGTAAATAATATTAATTTTATAGTAATTTGATATTGTTGTAAACTTTTTCAAGATAGAATAGATTATATTTCTCTTGTATATACATGTAGTAACTTTTAATGTCTCAATAAATTATTAAAAGCTCGTATTAAATAATATATATATATATATA
>ML260860.1:13974-41790 GCA_005239495.1 Nicotiana undulata | reverse complement strand
TCAGGAGGCTATAGGGTGTTAAGAAACCTCTCTTCATTCATATTCTATCGTGCAATCGATGATATACTCAAACTTGTTATTCTATTCTCTCACAGATGGTGAGGACGCGTGCATCTGATGTTGCTGATCTGGGAGATGCCGCTGCCTCCGCCGCTCGAGGTCGTGGTAGAGGCAGGGGTAGGGAACCTGCTCGAGGTAGGGGACGAGGGCGTCCCAGAGCTGTACCAGTTGCACCACTAGAGGACTCTATCATTGAGGAGCAGGATGAGGTGCCTCCAGTAGCTCCTGCTCCAACATACTTTATGACGGCGCCAGGCTTCCAGGAGGTCATGGGCCGTATGATGAGATTCATGGACACCATGTCCCAGGCTGGCATACTTCCAGCAGATCCTGCCACTTCTCAGGCGGGAGGGAGAGTCCAGACCCCTACCGCTCAGGCCACAGGATAGGTAGCAACATCACTTTATACTCCGAGTACACCGCCCCCGGGTGGTATTCCACCTATAGTAGCAGCACCAGAGCCTAGGCCAGTTGCAGAGGGTGACCAGCAGAAGATGCTAGATAGATGGACCCGACTTCGTCCTCCAGTCTTCGGGGGTGAGCGGGGTGAGGATGCCCAGGATTTCATCGACAGGTGCAGGGACAGACTGCATAATATGAGGATATTGGAGTCGCATTGGGTAGACTCCACTACATTTCAGCTAGAGGGCAGAGCTCGCAGGTGGTGGCAGTCTTATATTCTCAGCAGGCCGGCAGATTCTTCTCCTGTCACCTGGAGTACGTTCACTAAGTTATTTCTGGACAGATATATTCCACCTTTTGAGAGGGAGGAGCTGCGGGGTCAGTTTGAGCGACTAGAGCAGGGGAAGATGTCCGTGACGGATTATGAGGCTAGAATTTTAGAGCTATCCCGCCATGACCTTATGATATTACCGACTGATGCCGAGAGGGTGCGGCAGTTTGTGGCAGGCTTACATCCGGGTATTAGGGCCTCTATGGCCCGAGAGGTGGAGATGGGTACCCTTTACCAGCTTGTGGTTGAGATAGCCCGACGGATTGAGGGATATAAGTTGAGGAGCAGGGAGCAGGGTTAGTAGGACAAGACGACCAGATTCTCGGGAGATTTCAAGGATACCTCAGCTAGGGGCAGGGTTCAGTTCGGAGGTGGTCAGTCTAGCAGGCTTTCATATTTAGCACCTCCACTACCATCCCGTGATGTTCCAGTGAGACCGCATTTCAGTGCTATACCAGAGGGTTCCCATCGCTCCCCGGTTGTTCAGGGTTCTTCTTCTTCTTCTTCTTCTTCTTCTTCAGGGCAGCAGGCTATGGCACCTAGAGGTTGTTTCGAGTGTGGGGATCTGGGTCATATGATGAGGCATTGTCCTAGATATTGGGGCAAGGTAGTGCAACAGGGTTACCAATCCATGATGTCAGTACAAGCAATCCGACCACCTAGGGGTGGAGGACAGGTCGGCAAGGGTTGTCCTAGAGGGGGAGGCCAGTCAGGGGAAAGTCAGTTAGCTCCTATTCACTCTAGGGAAGCTCAGTCTTCAGGTACGATTCTAGACCCGTTCGAGAACGAACGTTTGTTTAAGATGGGGAGATTGTAATGACCCGATCGATCGTTTTTCATATTAGGACCACGTTCCCCTACCTCGAGACTTCACATAGCGTCTTCTTATGATTTATGACTTGCGGGGACGAGTGGTTCAGGTTTGGAACGTGATTTTATGTTATTGAGGTCCGAACGGAAATTCGGGACCAGGAATAGTTCCGTTATGTCATTTATGACTTGCCTGCAAAATTTGGTGTCATTCAGAGTAGTATAGGTTGGTCCGGTGCATTGTTATAGGAATCAAGAACTTGAAGTTCTTAAGTTTTGATTCTAAGTGGAGGGGGGATGTAATGACCCGTAAAACATTTCATCAATACTCGGTATTTATGGATAGTACCATGCAATGTACCATATGACCACGATAGTGTAATATATAAAGTATATATAAAGTATTCTGAAAATAAATAGAACTTTAAGTAAGTGGAAATAATTCTTAATTATACGGATGATTGGTTAATTTCCGGATAACGAGACATTATCCAATTAACTAATAAGTGGATAAAGATTAATAATTACCCAAAAATAGAAACGTGGCAACTAGCCACATTATAAGCAATGACTAACGTTTATATGTCTCTAGGTGGCAAACCTTGACTTAGCCACTTTTATAAACATGTCTTGAATATAAAAGACAAAGATCAAAGCATTATTCATTCCCTACAATTAGCACTTAGGATTGACTAAATGCTGAAGAGATTTTCCAAAAAGGCAGAACGTGCAAACTCATGTATAATGTCGTCAACAAGCTTCACTTTTTCATGTCTTGTATACAAAACCAGAACATTAGCTTTTAATCACATAAACACTACAATTCGAAATTCTTGCGAGAAATTTTAGGATCATAGCAATATTAAATTTTGGGGTTGAGTACGGTGCAATCTTTTCCAAGAATATTATACGGATTTTTCCTACTCCAGTTACGAGTCCTCGGGTGTAGAGTTCGGAGTTGCGGGCGCGTTCTTGGTCTGAGAGGTAGATTCGACACGAGGTGAGTCTCCTTTCTAAACCTTGTAAGAGGGAATTGTCCCTCTAGGTATTATGAATGCTATATGTACTTGTTTGGGGGCTACGTACGCACCAAGTGACGAGAGTCTGTACGTAGCGACTATTATTGCTATGTCCGGGTAGATAGGCTCACAACATGCCTTATATTCTTTCCTGTGACGATATATATGTTATAAATCCATGTTTTGCTTAGTATTGTTTCCCTGAAATGTTATAATAATTGATAGTTGAAATGAAACGAATGTGGGAGGTAAATCTTAAAGATTTTATGTCTATATATGACTGCTTCGCAAATCTTTATTCCGCGAGCGATATGTAATGGCCCCCACTCTCATGGGAGCGGGCCGTACGCCACGGTGGATTGAAAGACGCACTTTTGGTTCGGGCCGTTCGATCCTCGGCAGTGCGCAAACATGACTTGACTATGGTAAGCATGCACTTTTGGGACGGGCCGATCGATCCTCGGCAGTGCATAGCTATTTTTCCTTATGACTACGGCCAATTGTCTCCTTCCTATGTGCACGTGATTATTTGGTAATATTCCACGGATTTTGGCTTGACATATGTTTGGGGGAAGAAAGTGAACATTATTAATTACAGTCTGTATTTACTTGGTTCATCTGCGGTTCATTCCTATTGCTGTCCCTTGTCTTACATGTCTACTGTTTTACATTATATTCTGTCATGTATTTTACTATTGGACCTTAGTGAGTGTCACGTCGATCTCTCGTCACTACTTCTTCGAGATTAGACGGGATACTCACTGGGTACGTATTATTTATGTACTCATGCTGCACTTCTGTACTTAACTGTACAGGTTCTGAGGCTGGTGCATCTGGTTATCAGACCGGAGCTAGATATTGACTGTAGCGAACCTGACTTCACGGTGAGCTGCTTCTCTTAACGATTCTCAGCAGCACCATGTAGTTTCTTTTGCTTATGATCCCGTCTATTTGTTTCAGATAGTGGGATTGTATATTCTACCTTTTGTATATCCAGTTAGTATGCCCGTGACACTAATTCCTGGCACACACGTAGTATTTGTGTAGATTATGGCCGTACATATATGCATATTTTGGACTCACACCCCATTATGATTGTTTTGTTTAAAACTGGTTAGTTACCCCTAATCGGTTAATAATCTAAGCTTTGTAACTTAGTATATATATAGTGATATGTTTAAGGCAAATAAGAAGGAACCGTAGTAGTTTAAATGTTGGTTTGCCTGAACCCGCTGTTGGGCGCCATCACGACCTGAGTTAGGATTTTGGGTCGTGACAAGGTGGTATCAGAGCCCTAGGTTCACTAAGTCTCACGAGTCACAGGCAGACCCAGTAATGTCTTGCGGATCGGTACAGAGACGTCTGTACTTATCTTCAGGAGGCTATAGGGTGTTAAGAAACCTCTCTTCATTCATATTCTATCGTGCAATCGATGAGATACTCAAACTTGTTATTCTATTCTCTCACAGACGGTGAGGACGCGTGCATCCGATGTTCCTGATCCGGGAGATGCCGCTGTCTCCGCCACTCGAGGTCGTGGTAGAGGCAGGGGTAGGGCACCTGCTCGAGGTAGGGGACGAGGGCGTCCCAGAGCTGTACCAGTTGCACCACTAGAGGACTCTATCATTGAGGAGAAGGATGAGGTGCCTCCAGTATCTCCTGCTCCAACAGACTTTATGACAGCGCCAGGCTTCCAGGAGGTCATGGGCCGTATGATGAGATTCATGGACACCATGTCCCAGGCTGGCATACTTCCAACAGATCCTGCCGCTTCTCAGGCGGGAGGGGGAGTCCATACCCCTACCGCTCAGGCCATAGGATAGGAGCAGCAACACTTTATACTCCAGGTACACCGCCCGTGGGTGCTATTCCGCCTATAGTAGCAGCACTAGAGCCTAGGTCAGTTGCAGAGGGTGACTAGCAGAAGATGCTAGATAGATGGACCCGACTTCATCCTCCAGTCTTCGGGGGTGAGCGGGGTGAGGACGCCCAGGATTTCATCGACAGGTGCAGGGACAGACTGCACAATATGAGGATATTGGAGTAGCATGGGGTAGACTTCACTACATTTCAGCTAGAGGGCAGAGCTCGCATGTGGTGGCAGTCTTATATTCTCAGCAGGCTCGCATATTTTTCTCCTGTCACCTGGAGTCAGTTCACTCAGTTATTTCTAGACAGATATATTCCACCTTCTGAGAGAGAGGAGCTGCAGGGTCAGTTTGAGAGATTAGAGCAGGGGCAGATGCTCGTGACGGATTATGAGGCTAGATATTCAGAGCTATCCCTCCATGCCCTTATTATATTACCTACTGATGCCGAGAGGGTGCGGCGGTTTGTGGCAGGCTTACATTCGGGTATTATGGCCTCTATGGCCTGAGAGGTGGAGATAGGTGCCCCTTACCAGCTTGTGGTCGAGATAGCCCGACGGATTGAGGGATATCGGTTGTGGAGCAGGGAGCAGGGTCAACAGGACAAAAGGTCCAGATTCTCGAGAGATTTCAAGGATACCTCAGCTAGGGGAAGGGGTCAGTTCGGAGGTGACTCTACCCTCCCGTGATGTTCCAGTGAGACCGTATTTCAGTGTTATATCAGAGGGTTCCCATCGCTCCCCGGTTGTTCAGGGTTCTTCTTCTTCTTCAGGGCAGCAGGCTATGGCGCCTAGAGGTTGTTTCGAGTGTGGGGATCTAGGTTATATGATGAGGCATTGTCCCAGATATCGGGGCAAGGCAGTGCAACAGGGTTACTAGCCCATGATGTCATTACCAGCAATCCGGCCACCTAGGGGTGGAGGACAAGTCGGCAGGGGTTGTCCTAGAGGGGGAGGCCAGTCAGGGGAAGGTCAGTCAACTCCTGTTCACTCTGGGGGAGCTCAGTCTTCAAGTATGATTCTGGACCCGTTCGAGGACGAACGTTTGTTTAAGAGGGGGATATTGTAACGACCCGACCGATTATTTTGCATATTAGGACCCCGTTCCCCTACCTCGAGACTTCACATAGCGGCTTCTTATGATTTATGACTTGCGGGGACGAGTGGTTCGGGTGTTGGAATGTGATTTTATGTTATTGAGGTCCAAACGGAATTTCAGGACCAGGAATAGTTCCGTTATGTCATTTATGACTTGCCTGCAAAATTTGGTGTCATTCCGAGTAGTATAGGTCGGTCCGGTGCATTGTTATAGGAATCAAGAACTTGAAGTTCTTAAGTTTTGATTCTAACTGGAGGGGGGATGTAAAGACCTGTAAAATATTTCATCAATACTCGGTATTTATGGACTAGTACCATGCAATGTACCATATGACCACAATAGTGTAATATATAAAGTATATATGAAATATTTTAAAAATAAATAGAATTTTAAGTAAGTGGAAATAATTCTTAATTATACGGGTGATTGGTTAATTACCGGATAACGGGACATTATCCAATTAACTAATAAATGGATAAAAATTAATAATTACCCAAAATAGAAACGTGGCAACTAGCCACATTATAAGCAATGACTAACGTTTATATGTCTCTAGGTGGCAAAGCTTGACTTAGCCACTTTTATAAACATGTCTTGAATATAAAAGACAAAGATCAAAGAATTATTCATTCCCTACAATTAGCACTTATGATTGACTAAATGCTGAAGAGATTTTTCAAAAAGGCAGAACGTGCAAACTCATGTATAATGTCGTCAACAAGCTTCACTTTTTCATGTCTTGTATACAAAACCAGAACATTAGCTTTTAATCACATACACACTACAATTCGAAATTCTTGCGAGAAATTTTAGGATCATAGCAATATTAAATTTTTTGGTTGAGTACGGTGCAATCTTTTCCAAGAATATTATACGGAATTTTCCTACTCCAGTTACGAGTCCTCAGGAGTAGAGTTCAGAGTTGCGGGCGCGTTCTTGGTCCGAAAGGCATATTCGACACGAGGTGAGTCTCCTATCTAAACCTTGTAAGAGGGAATTGTCCCTCTAAGTATTTGGAATGCTATATGTACTTGTTTTGGGGGTACATACGCACCAAGTGACCAGAGTCCGTACGTGGCGACTATTATTGCTATGTCCGGGTAGTTAGGCTCACAACATGCCTTATATTATTTCTTGTGACGATATATATATGTTATAAATCCATGTTTTGCTTAGTATTGTTTCCCTGAAATGTTATAATAATTGATAGTTGAAATGAAACGAATGTGGGAGGTAAATCTTAAGGATTTTATGTGTATATATGACTGCTTCGCAAATCTTTATTCCGTGAGTGATATGTAATGTCCCTCACTCTCATGGGAGCGAACCGTACGCCACGGCGGATTGAAAGACGCACTTTTGGTTCGGGCCATTCGATCCTCGACAGTGCGCAAACATGACTTGACTATGGTAAGCATGCACTTTTGGGACGGGCCGATCGATCCTCGGCAGTGCATAGCTATTTTTCCTTATGACTCCGGCCAATTGTCTCCTTCCTATGTGCGCGTGATTATTTGGTATTATTCCACTGATTTTGGCTTGACATATGTTTGGGGGAAGAAAGTGAACATTGTTAATTGCCGTCTGTATTTACTTGGTTCATCTGCGGTTCATTCCTATTGCTGTCCCTTGTCTTACATGTCTACTGTTTTACATTATATTCTGTCATGTATTTTATTGTTGGACCTTAGTGAGTGTCACGTCGACCTCTCGTCACTACTTCGTTGATATTAGAGGGGATACTCACTGGGTACCCGTGAGGCTGGTGCATCTGGTTTTCAGACCGGAGCTAGATATTGAATGTAGCGGACCTGACTTCACGGTGAGTTGCTTCTCCTAACGATCCTCAGCAGCACCATGGAGTTTCTTTTCCTTATGATCCCGTCTATTTTTTTCAGACAGTGGGATTGTGTATTCTACCTTTTGTATATCCAGTTAGTATGCCCGTGATACCCGTGACACTAGTTCCTGGCACACACGTAGTATTTGTGTAGATTATGTCCGTACATATATGCATATTTTGGACTCACACCCCATTATGACTGTTTTGTTTAAAACTGGTTAGTTACCCCTAATCAGTTAGTAATCTAAGCTTTGTAACTTAGTATATATATATATATTGATATGTTTAAGGCAAATGAGAAGGAACTGTAGTAGTTTAAATGTTGGCTTGCCTGACCCCGCTGTTGGGCGCCATCACGACCTGAGTTAGGATTTTGGGTCGTGACATATAATAACAACAAAATTTTATGTAGGCCTAAAGCTACCCGTACATAGGCATAACTAGTAGCTACGCACGGACTCCCGTCACTTCGTGCGTATGTAGCCCCCACAAATAGTAGCACATATTTAATTATTTCACCTATGGGGACAATTCCCCATCACAAGGTTGGATAGGAGACTTACCTCGCTCCGAAATTCCATAACCGGCTTCCAAGCCCTTCCGACGAACCCAAATCAATTGCAAGATGCTCCAAAGCTAGCCAAATAACGGCAAACCAATGAAAATATACTCTAATACGCATAACCATTTAAATTATATGAATTCCTAACTCCGCTCGAAGAATTGACCAAAATGCCCTCGGGCCCACGTGCCCGGATTCCGAAATTTCTCGAAGATAAACCCTACCCATAGTCTTACTAGTTCAAATATACAATTTACTCTAACTTTCATGCTGAAATTCATGGTAAAAGTCCAAAATACCAAATTTTAGGTTTTCTTCCATATCCCATAATTTCCACAAATTCCCACACTTAAATCCGTACCTAGACCAAGCATTTAACTTGAAATGAGTTGGAATATCTTACCTTGTGATCCTTGAAGAAAATCCCTCCTTGATCTCTCTAAAATCGTCCAAGCCAAATGAGAGAAATGAAGGAAATGGCCAAATTTCCCGTTTTTAAACAATCTGCCTAGGCCCCTTTTCGCACCTGCGGTCCAATAGCCGCTCCTGCGGAAAAACCATCGCAGGTACAACTCTAACTCAGCCCAACGACCCTCGCACCGGCGAACCTCTCCTCCGTATCTGCGCACTCGCAGGTGGAGAAACTGCATCGCACCTGCGCTCCCAGCCAAGCCAGCCAAATTCTCGCACCTGTGGCACTTAAGCCGCATCTGCGGCCAAAGCCTCGCAGGTGCGGTTGCACCAAACACCAGCAACTTCAGCTCCTCTTCAACCTCAGAATTGGTCCGTTAACCACCCGGAATCCACCCGAGTCCCCCGGGACCCCCTCCAATTACATGACTCAGTCCCATAACATCCCACGGACTTTCTCGAGGCCTCAAATCACATCAAACAACGCCGAAACCACGAATGGCGCTCCAATTCAAGCTTTATAAACTTTAAAATTGAAACTTCTACATTCGATGCCGAAACCCATCAAATCACGTCCGATTGACTTCAAATTTTTCACGCAAGTCACATTCAACATTACGGATCTTCTCCAACTTTCGGAATCGCATTCCGACCCCGATATCAAAATTTCCAATTCCGGTCGGATTTGTCAAAAACCTTCAAATTTCTATCTTTAGACAAATGACTTCAAAATAACCTACAGACATACAAATTCACTTCCAATCGCACTCCCAACTCCAGAATCACCATACAGAGCTATTCCCAGAATCAGAATCCCAAACGGACATCAATATCACTGAAATGCACTTTTACCCAGACTTAGGAAATTTCTTCTAAAATGCTAACTTCCACAATATATGCCGAAACGCTCCCGGGTTATCCAAATCCCGATCCGAACATACTCCCAAGTCCGAAATCATCATACGAACCTGCCGGAACCTTCAAATCCTGATTCAGAGGCCGTTTACTCAAAATTCCAATCATGTCAATTCTTCCAACTTAAGGCTTCCGAAATGAGAATTTTCCTTCCAAATCGAATCTGAACCTCCCGAAATTCAATTCCAACCACGCGTGCAAGTCATAATACCTGAGGTGAAGCTACTCATGTCCTCAAACTGCTAAACGACGCGCTAGATCTCAAAACGACTGGTCGGGTCGTTACATTCTCTCACACTTAAATATACGTTCGTCCTCAAACGTGCTAAGAACTGCTCTGGAGTTGTCTGAAATCATTATTTACACCTCGGGCACCTGCTCGTGCTACCTCAACTCTGTTGAGTACACTAGCCCGATCAAATCTGAAGATATCCTCGCTCATCCATACAATCAGCTCAGAACCCAGTCCTGACACCTGAAATTCTCCGCCATGCCTGTTTCCAATATATAAACACCGTATCAACTACCACACGAGGTAGCATAATACGACTGCGTACCTTTGCTGAATTAGCACCATGCACTGCATAATTCATCATTTGACTACAATGACATTCCCTGAACCTTAATAGCCAAAATTTCATGAATATGATGTTCCCAATGCACCTTTTGATGTGTGTGTGTATATATATATATATCCATCCTGCTATAATGTTGACGATACCACCAAAACGGAGAAGATGTGTAGAAATTTCTAACCGATTGCAGAGTTAATCAAACATCGAGTCTCTCCTTTTTGACTACAACCATCACCTCATTCCTAACAAAATACTGGTACTTGTTCTTTACTGTACTTCACAAAAATCTTATCGCACTGATCCCTGATTGAATAGTCTCGTCTCACCCAGTTTGAGCTGCTCAGACAACCAATCACCCCAGACATGACCATCAGTCTCACACAATGCCACAATGCCCCAATAGGCCACAACTCGAACACGATACATAAGGAAATGACTCAGGAAGGGACTACTCAACTCACACAACTAATATGAATTTTTCCTCAGAACATGGGAAGCAAAACACAAGAAAAATAAATATAGGAACCTTACTCAACATCACACCGTTGAGGCGTGCAACCCGATCCCTAATAACATACCCGTGGCGGCGTGCCACCCTGATCCCATCATGAAATTCACATAAGGAAATACACACCGAGCCGAATTGCTCACTATTACAAATTACTGAATATCAATCACGAGCACGCTAAGTGCATAATACCATCCCTGGGAGACTGATAGAGCCATACGCTACCAAACTCGAGAGCTCTGAATCCCAAGAGCTCTCCTGCTCACATAACCTCATCACTACATGGAGACTCAACACATAGGGATTATAAAGCCGTTTCACAACTCACATGGCAAAATCATAATATTACATGAATTTGACGAAGAAGGAACAACATCTGATATCCCAACGCCCCTCCTTGAGAAGCGCCATACTAGAATGAACACACCTGATTCACATGGAGCCCACAACCACATTGAATCCATTCACAACCCTTAAGCCGATTCCGCTCACACTAAACTAGGCTAATAGCTTTACCTGGGTCCATAATAGCCCACTTCCTCTCATAACACGCAAGAACAACCATCATAGTCGGGACAAACACCCCACAATCCACAACCAACTGAACCGAACGCATTCTAGGCGTAAATTCTCAAATAAGCAATATTGCACTCCCTTATACTTGGTCTAAATCTTCAATCAATCAGGTGAATACATGTCACGCTTATAAAATCTTCCCGTGTTCACTCTCCCACGACCTTTCACATGAGGTAACAAGTCTGCACATCCATACCACCAACCATACTAACACTGTGAAACAAATCAAGAACCCATAACCAGGATACAAAGCCTCTTTCACCAAACACCGATATCAGGTGACGCTGAAGTCATCACCAGCTTACCCTAAGCATTCAAATCCCTTTTTCCTTGATCACCTGAGACCATGACATCCTTGTTAACACCGAACCACAATCTTGATCCTTACTTCCAATTACATACTACTTACTGCATCTGCATGCCAATATGAGATAGCGTAGGAATTCTATCATAACTCTTGAACCACTAATAGAGGGGACACTTCATCATATAGAAACCTTTTACTTACCTCAATTCAAGAGAACCAGAACAACACAAGTGAATTCTCACAATCACAATACATGCAAATCCTTAAGTAGTAGTCTATACCACCATAATCCTTCCGTGATCCACCTACACCTGACAGGACATAATACTTGAATGCTTCCAAATAAAATCCATTACGGCGGCCGACAAGCCTCGCACCCACCATCACAAACTTCATGCATAAATCATATTGAAGGACTGATCACTGCCGTACATGTGCCATTTCAACCATGGCTAACCAGTCTATCTTTTTTTAATCATCCTTAATTGCCTCAGAAATAATAGTAACCCCATTCAACTCATAACAAACTCAATCCTCACTCATCCCGAGTGGCCTTGATTCACGAGACCATGTTGTCTCAATCCCGCAAACCTTACCCTCCTGATACTCTTCTACAATCCGATTATTTATTTATTTATTTTTTCACTCCTCTAATACTATTCTGCACACTGAAAATAACATAGAACACTCCAACCATTTTCCCTTTCTCAGAAATTATGCTACAAAAGCTCGATTCTTAATCATACTGTTTCCTGAAACCCTTAAACACCGCATCCTTAACTTCGAATTCATTAGGACCACTATTGAGAGTCATCCACTCTGACTGGCGCCGAATATAATCAACTCCAAGGCTATTCTAGCACATGAACACCTTCTCAATGAAGCACGTGACCAAGTCACTACCCTTATAACTCGCCTATGCGTTAAGCATAAATTCTGAATCTTCCAAAGCCTAACCCTGGTCCAATAGGGCCAACCTTTGCACATATTCATCAAATCCCATATGAAATTACCATTTTTCTCCTTTCCCCTTAGCTGTAATAACTTGTCAATACGTCGATAATCGGCAGCCCCATGAGAAGACAAATCCTGCAACCCTATTTGCAGGCGGTGGGGATCTCCCACTTATCCTAAAGCTACTCCTCGCACCACTCTAGACCCCACCAAGATCCTTTCTTCTTTGCTGACATGATCTTGTCCAACCGACCCATCCAATTCTTCAAAATTCTTATGTTGGCATTCAATGAATACTCCAATTTTCTAGCACCATTCACATATTCAGCCTCCTACCGAATGACCACTATAATTCCTTGCAGAAACTTGCCAACCACACGACCGCTAACCTGCTCACAGGAGATAACCCACCTGTGTAAATTATCAACTGACACCTTCCAACGACGCTTCACTGCACAATCTCTACGACATCAATACCCCATCCTACGCCCTTCTTCATTTACCACTTTACTAGTCCGTACGCTCCTCATGGACATCTATTAAATGCGCGACAATATCTTCAAATTCACCGCCACATTGCATCCTTCTTCATTTGTGATGACCCAAAAGGTCATCCTGTATAAATTTAGCTAAATCTGTGTTTCGAGTCTCCGAAGGCCTCCGATAATCTCACCTCAATATGTGTGCGTATCCAGGGCGTGTAGCCGGGAGGCTTTTATGTGAAAACTTGATGAAAAATGGAAATTATAGTAATTAATGGAATATAGTTGACTTTGGTCAATATTTTTGGTAAATGGACCCGGACCCGTGGTTTGATGGCCCCGGTGGGTCCGTAGGAAAATACAGGACTTGCGTATGCCCGGAATCTAATTCCGAGGTCCCAAGCCCGAGAAATGAATTTTTAAAGAAAATTGTTTTCTAAAATTAATAAAGGTTTTTGAAAATGATAATTGGTGTGAAAACCGTGTTACCGGGTCCGTATTATGGTTTCGGAGCTCGGAATAGGTTTAATAAATGTTATTTGACTTATATGTGAAATTAGGTGTAAAACGAACTTGACATGACGTGATTCGGATCAAAATCGGAATAATTAAGCTTTATGAAGTTTTAAGAAAATTCTATGAGTTTTGAGGTTTAATTCATTGATTTTGATGATATTTTGGTGATTTAAATGCTTGAATAAGTCCGTAGGATGGTTTGGGAGTCGTGTGTGCTTTTGGTTTTGAGACCCGAGGGCTCGGGTGAGTTTTGGGTAGTTAACGGGGTGTGCAAAGTGGAAATATCTGGTGTTTCTTGAGCNTCGCATAGTTGCTCCCGCGATCGCATAGAGTGTAGGTGATCTGGGTGGGGGCCGGGTAATTACTCTCTGCGATCGCATATTCCCTTCCGGGATTGCAGAGCTCAATCCAGTTCTCTTTCGTGATCGCAACCCCCATCCTGCGATCACATAGGGTCAGCCAAGTTCTTTTCTGCGATCGCAACTCCCTTTCTGCGATCGCATGGTGTATTTTTGCCCAGTTATTAAAATACCCCAAAAACAGAATACCATACGGGATTTTCATAATTTTCACTTCCTTCTTCTTCTCCAAGCCCCATTGAAGACCTCCAAGCCATTTTCTCCTCCATAACCATTTGGGTAAGTGTTCCTAACACCAATATCTTCTATTTTCCTTCCCTAATCACTAGAATCTAGGCCTAAAATCTTAAAACCAAAGTAGAAATTAGGGGTTTTGGGTAGAGTTAGGGTTTATGGGATTTTGGGTAATTCAACCTCAATTTGGGGTCAAATTTAAAAAAAAATTATATATTTGAATTCGTGGGGGGTATGGGTAATCGGGTTTTGGTCCGAACCTCGTGTTTGGACCAAGCGGGCCCGGGGTCGAATTTTGGAAATTTTGGAAGAATGATAGGAATTGTGTATTTAGGCTATGGGATTGTGTTATTGAGTTATTATTGATATACTTAAGTTAATTATGCCTAGATATTGTTGTTCCGGAGTTGAATTCAAAAGGAAAGGCGGTGTTAGAGGGTTGATTGCTATATTTTGGACCCGAGGTAAGTGTCTTGCCTAACTTTGGTGAGGGAATAGGTATTGTATGCTATGTGCTAAGTGTTTATCATGTCCAATGCATAGGTGAAGTGACGAGTACCTATGCATTGTGTGTCAAGCATGCCCGTGAGTCTATTTCTGATAGAAACCTTGTTGCTACTTCCATGATTCATTATGTTATGAAAATGTCTCTACTTGGGAGTTGTTTGCTGTTGGAAGACTTGGTCGATGAACTCATGAGGTATTGGTTCGCTTGAGAACCCATTTGTTAAGGATATATATGTATTGAAGAGATTGGTTATAGCTGAGACCCTTGCCGGGCAATTGTTGTGATATTGATTGATGCTTTCCCCTTGCCGGGTGATTTTGAACTATATTTCCACTATGCTGCATTCCTTACCATTTATATTTGTCATTATTTTGGTGTGGAAGAGTGTAAAGCACGAAGGGTGATGCCGTGCCATGATATACATTGATCACACCATACATTGCATAGTAAGAAAGAGGGTAAAGCACAAAGGGTGATGCCGTGCCATGATTTACATTGATTATAAGCACGAAGGTTAATGTCGTGCCATGATTTACATTGATTATAAGCATGAAGGTTAATGCCGTGCCATCATTTACATTGATTATAAGCACGAAGGGTAATGCCGTGCCATGAATCATATTGCCTTACATTTTAAATTGCATTGTGAGGAAGAGAGTAAAAGCACGAAGGGTGATGCCGTGCCATGATTTATACTAATTCACATCATACATCGCATTGTGAGGAAGAGAGTAAAAGCACGAAGGGTGATGCCGTGCCATGATTTATACTAATTCACATCATACATCGCATTGTGAGGAAGAGAGTAAAAGCACGAAGGGTGATGCCGTGCCATTATTTACATTGCTTACACTCATACTTGTTATGTTAGTACTTCTTGTTAAATTTCTCTCTTGCTTTCTCCTATGTGTTTAATCAATTGCCTTATCGCTCACCTGCTACCCCTTTAACTGTTCCCGTATCCCCCTACTTGTCTGTCTATTTCTTGCCCTGTTTTTCCATGTTACATGTTGTAGAATAGGACATGTGAACATTGTTGTCAAGTCTAGTCTCGTCACTACTTCGACCGAGATTAGGCTCGGCACTTACTCAGTACATGGGGTCGGTTGTACTGATACTACAATGCACTTCTTAATGTTGTGCATATCCCGTACCCGGACCCGCTGGACAGCGTTGAGGGAGTCTCCTTCAGTCCACCACCGAGGCTTCAAGGTATACGCGCTGACATTCGTGGGCCTTGGCGTCTCTCCTATCCTTAGAACTCATATTGTCTTGTCTTATTCTCTAGTTACAGAGACAATTATGTATATTCTTTCAGACTTTGTATTTAGCGTTCAATAGACAGTTCGTGAAGTTGTGACTCCCGGTTTTGGGGCATTAAGCGACGTTTGTATTTACTATTTCACGTAGCTTTTGAATCATTTATCATTTTCGGTGTTTAGAACTGTAATGTGTTCTCGTTAAATACTGTTAAACTGGTGTTATTACGAGGGTTTAGATGTGCACGTTGGCTTGTCTATCGGGTTCAACGTTAGACGCAGTCACGACCTGAAGGTGGGATTTCGGGTCGTGACATCATTTCTAATAACTCCTCTATGTTGTATCCAACCTTCCGCCGAAATAACCAACATTTCAATTTAAGCTCGTGGACCCAATCACCGTCCACTAAACTACTCAAATCACTCCAAACTTCTCCTTAAGATAGGCAGCTGTCTTACCGCTAAACTCATATGCTACGCTGCCACTCTCCCACTTTAGTTAAACTCATTCCTTTAAGCACTACCTGACTTCCTTTTCTTACGCCTGGCCTTTTAGAAATTTAGCCGCCGCCTGACACTTCTCACTTGTCTTCCTTCATCGTATGCTGCCCAATTCAATATCTTTCTTTGTAGCTCTTAAACCAGCAGATCACCACGACTTCAAACTCTCCGAAGATCATCTTTCTCGAGCTGCCTTCATTAGAAATAACTATTCAGTCCTGAACCACCACACACCACTATCTCTGACAACTGCTTCTTCAATACTACTTCACAACACTCTGACCCAATGCAACCGAAGAACTATAACACCGGTGAACTTAACACATTCTATTCGATCAAAAACAGCGATACCACATCATAGATGAAAACTCCACCTTGCTTGATAACACCAAGTCTTATTACTTTATCCCCTAGACTTGAACATTCATAGTCCAATTGCCCTTCCTCCGCCAGAACTAAAATACTGAAATCTCAAAATTACGCTCTGAGAAGACCTCCCATCAAGTCATTCATTACCCCGACATATGGGCAAGCATTCTACCATCATATCAACACCGCGCAATAACCAATCGTAAGAATCATAAAAATCTGAGCATAGCCTCAAAGTTCTCAAAAACACAGCTACTGAGCTGAAACAACATAATATTCTTCTGCAGGGAAACAACAACAGGCCCAACCAACTACACATGGAAAACATCTCGCACCATATCAGTAGCACCATTTCAATTCCTCAAATCCACGTTTCATAGTAAGTGCTTCGCGACGTATAAGATTGAGTAGGAAGAAACATAGGCATAATCCTCAAAGGAATCAAATCACACGATGAGGAATCAAGAAGGGAAGTACTCCAAACAGCCCTGTAGCCTCTCGAAGATAAGTACAGACATCTCCGTACCGATCCTCAAGACTCTACTAGACTTTCTCATGACTCGTGAAGCCTAAGGGAACCTAGTGATCTGATACCAAGTTGTCACGAACCAAAATCCATAAGGCCGTGATGGCGCCGGACACCATTTTCAGGCAAACCAATCATTAAATGGTTAAGTTAAATTCCTATTTTAGCATTTTTAAAATCATTACCTCTCACTTTATTACGTAATAACTGAATAAAATCTGATAAGTAAATACGATGGCTTAATATTCCATTTTAATAAAATACATCCCAAACACATCCCAGAACTCGGTGTCACAAGTGCATGAGCAAATTATAAGAATTATACAAATACTACAAAGCTTGTCCAAAGTACAAATTGGAAAATGAATTTAAAATGAAAATAAATACAGTATGAGGTAGACTCTATCGGCTGCGGGTCGTCTCCGGATGGTGCAAATCGTCTAAGTCTCCAAGTCATCCACATCGTCGTGTCGAGCAGGGCCACTAGCTATGAATGTACTTGTGCAATAAAAATGCACAGCAAGTGTAGCATGAGGACGAAAATAACGTGTACTCAGTAAGTATCCCGCCTAACCTCAGAGAGGTAGTGACGAGAGGTCAACTTTGACACTTGCTAGAGATCAACTAATATCAGGTATAATAACGAAATAAATAAATATAAAACAGAGTAAATGTATATAACAAATGAGAATAGATCTCACGGTAGATTCCCTCCTTACAATTTACTCAGCTCTCAATTAGCAATTTCTTTCCTTAAATAAGACGTATACATAGATATAGTTTCACCCAAATAGGTTGTTATACTTCAATTAAGGGAGAACCCTCAGATACACTGGCTTCTAGCCAAATATTACGCATGATTCAATGAGGACAATAACTATTTAGGAAATTCCAAGGCTAACGGCCCGATCCCATAAGAGTAACTGTGCACTGCCAAAGGGTCAAACGACGCGAACCGTAGATGCATGTATTAACATTCCGAGGCAAACGACCAGCTTCCATGAGAGTGTGGTACATAAGTCTTGCCGAGGCGAACGACTCGATCCCATAAGAGTATGGTAGGAGGATTTACCCCGCTCGTGAATCATACATGCGACGCGATTACAAATACATTTCTTGAGTTATTAAAGTATTCTTCCTTTTCTTTCCAAGACATGAACTTTCTGTGAAAACTTTCCAGATTCCCATTTTAAAACAGATTTTCGACTTCTTTTTAAAATTATTTACTAAGTATGCTCAATCTGGCTTCTTCTCAAACCAAACAATAATTACAATCAGATATAATAACAACAAAACATGATGTAGGTCTAAAGCTACCCGGACATAGGCATAACTAGTAGTTACGCACGGACTCCCGTCACTTCGTGCGTACGTAGCCCCCACAAATAGTAGCACATATTTAATTATTTCACCTATGGGGACAATTCCCCCTCACAATATTAGAAAGGAGACTTACCTAGCTCCGAAATTTCATAACTGACTTCCAAGCCCTTCCGACGAATCCAAATCAATTGCAAGATGCTCCAAAGCTAACCAAATAACGCCAAACCAATGAAAATATACTCTAATACACATAACCATTTAAATTTGAATTCCTAACTCCGCTCGAAGAATTGACCAAAATTCCCTCGGGCCCACGTGCCCGGATTCCGAAATTTCTCGAAGATAAACCCTACCCATAGTCTTACTAGTTCAGATATACAATTTACTCTCAATTTCATGTTCAAATTCATGGTAAAAGTCCAAAATACCAAATTCTAGGTTTTCGTCCATATCCCATAATTTCCACAATTTCCCACACTTATCCGTATCTAGACCAGGCATTTAACTTGAAATGAGTTGGAATATCTTACCTTGTGATCCTTGAAGAAAATCCCTCCTTGAGCTCTCCAAAATCGTCCAAGCAAAATGAGAGAAATGAAGGAAATGGCCAAATTTCCCATTTTCAACAATCTGCCCAGGCCCCTTTTCGCACTTGCGGAAAAACCATCGCAGGTGCGGCTCTAACTCAACCCAACGACCCTCGCACCGGCGACCCTCTCCTCCGCATATGCGCACTTGCAGGTGCGGAAACTGCATCGCACCTGCGCTCTCAGCCAAGACAATCAAATTCTCGCACCTGCGGCCAAAGCCATGCAGGTGCGGTCGCACTAGACACAAGCAACTCAGCTCCTCTTCAACCTCTGAATTGATCCGTTAACCACCCGGAATTAGGGGTGTGCATTCGAATCAGTTTATCGATAAATCGAATCGATTATTTGTTATCGGTTTATCGATTTCGATTTCGATTTCGAAATTTTCCTTATCGAGTTATCGATTTCGATTTTGATTTTGATTTTGATTTTGTCCTCTTCGGTTATCGGTTTATCGATAAACCGATAAGATATACTAAAAAGACAAATATACCCTTATTCTATAATACCCTTTCCTTTACCCTAAGTCCCTAACCCTATTATTTCTACTATTTTTTTCGATTACCATTTTAGGGTTTCTGTACCAAAAAAGAGAGAGAACGATAGAAAGATTCATAGTGGAAATGTAGACCAGGAGTGGATCTTTCCTGGACAGAATCTTTCATCTGATCTTTTAATTTATGTTGTAAACACTTATATGTAGATAGACAAACCATTTTTTTTAATGGTGAATAAGAATAAAAGAATTATAGGACAAATGAAATTCTTAGTATAATAATCTCATACTCCATCAATATTATGTAACAATTACTATAGATATATGTTATTGATGCTACCAAGACTAGCAGGTTCTCGAGATTCAAGATTTATACGTTTTGCTTTTCTTCATCAAATATTGAAAATCTATGAGCTTTACCTTTGGAAACTTGTTTGCACACACATGCGATGGTATATTAAAATCAAGTATATATGTGACTAGTAGGTTGTAGTTTCGTTGCATGTGCTTATTACACAATTTTTATGTTATAAAACGTGTTCGTTTTATTTTATCTTCTTTTTGTCCATATTAGTTAGGCGTGTTTATAGCGATATACTTTTCGTGAAATCTCGAAAATTTTCTTATTGGTGTAATCGATAACCGAATCGATAAGCCCCAAAAATCGATAAATCGAAATCTAAAAAATCGAAACCTTATTGAAACGATAACGATAAGCATATGTGCAAATCGATAATCGATAAGCAATTATCGATAAAGGTCAAAATCGAATGCACACCCCTACCCGAAATCCACCCGACACCCCGTCCAATTACACGACTCAGTCCCATAACATCCCACAGACTTGCTCGAGGCCTCAAATCACATCAAACAATGCCGAAACCATGAATCGCGCTCCAATTCAAGCTTTATGAACTTTGAAATTGAAACTTCTACATTCGATGCCGAGAACCTTCAAATTTCTATCTTTAGCCAAATGACTTCAAAATAACCTACGGACATCCGAATTCACTTCCGATCGCGCTCCTAACTCTAGAATCACCATACGGATCTATTCCCAGACTCGGAATCCCAAACGGACATCAATATCACTGAAATGCACTTTAACCCAGACTTAGGAAATTTTTCTAAAATGCTAACTTCCACAATATATGCCGAAACGCTCCCAGGTTATCCAAAGCCCGATCCGAACATACGCCCAAGTCCGCAATCATCATACAAACCTGCCGGAACCTTGAAATATTGATTCCGAGGTCGTTTACTCAAAATTCCAATCGTAGTCAATTCTTCCAACTTAAGGCTTCCGAAATGAAAATTTTCCTTCCAAATCGACTCTGAACCTCCCGAAATTCAATTCCAACCATGCGTGCAAGTCATAATACCTGAGGTAAAGCTATTCATGTTCTCAAACTGCTGCGACGCGCTAGATTCAAAATGACCAGTCGGGTCGTTACATCAATAAAAGTCTTTCACACGCAGTTTTTCTCCGAGAATAAATGCTTTTCAAATATGCCTTTCGAGATAATTGCCTTCCAACTACACCTTTCTGATAAGTATCCTTCAAATACAGATTCGTCGAGATAAATCCACCGGGATCTCCATCCCATAGTTCATATTTAGACATGCAGTACATGGGGGGGGGGGGATATCAGGTCATGTCAATAATGAAGTAAGGTGACAATGTGAATATCCAAATTGAAAGAACAAAATTAATAACACTGAAACAAGTATATTAAATATCCAACAGGAAAATACGGAGATAACAACACAGAAACAAGTGCAGTAAATATCAAACAGGAAAGAACGGAGATAATAACACAGAAGCATGTGAAGTAAAATGAAACAAGTGCAGTAAATATCAAGCTTGAAACAACAGAAATGATAAGACAAAGACAAATGCACGGCATCACCCTTCTTGCTTTTACTCTCATTCTCACCATAAATCAATAAAAACAACACGACATCACCCTTCGTGCTTTTACTCTCATCCTCACCAAATAATAATAAAATCGGCACGACATCACCCTTCATGCTTTTACTCTCATCCTCACCATAAATCAATAGAAACGGCACGACATCACTCTTCATGATTTTACTCTCATCCTCACCAAATAATAATAAAATCGGCACGACATCACCCTTCATGCTTTTACTCTCATCCTCACCATAAATCAATAGAAACGGCACGACATCACTCTTCATGATTTTACTCTCATCCTCACCATAAATCAATAGAAACGACATGTCATCACCCTTCGTGCTTTTAATTTATAAACATGGCACGACATCACCCTTCCTGCTTTTACTCTCACTCACAATATCATGCACGATATCACCCTTCGTGCTTTACTCTCATACTTACCATAAATCAATAGAAACGACACGGCATCACCCTTCGTGCTTTTACACTCTTCCTCACCAAAACAAATCAATGACAACAATCCAGCAAGGAAATCAACAGTATAAATAATAAGATAAATCATGACATCCCGACAAGGGAGTCAATAATAGCAATCAAATCATCCCAGCAAGGGAAACAACTATAACCAAACTCACTTAAACAATTAGCTTCACGGAAAGAATCTCAACTCGAACCAATGCTCAGTAATAGGCAACACCAAGAAAATATCATCGACATAGATAATTATCAACTTAAGACTAAGTAGTACTTAATGAAAAATTCATATGAATCACTATATACCACTCACGGGCATGCTTGACACCAATTATTTCTATCAATCATAGGCGAGATAATACTAATTTTAGCTAAATAGGCTGTTTATGAAGAAAATATAGCAAAGTGATAGAACAGGTAAAGTCTTAAGTTAAGGTGGTTAGGATCAGATACACAACAAAGGGAACCAAAAAGAATGAATTTCTAATTCAAGCAGGGAAGGATGAAATTAGCAATCAGGAACGTAGTCATAATAATTACAAATTCATACATAGGAAGTATAAGGACCTAAGGACCCTAAAAGGCCAACTATCTACAAATAAGTCCGTGTACGCACTCGTCACCTCGCGTACACGGACTACAATAAAAACAAATGACTCAAATCCTAAGGGGTAATTCCCCCACATAAGGTTAGGCAAGATAGTTACCTCGACGACGACAACCCGATACTCTAAAATGACTTCTCGGGCGAAAAGACCTCCGGACGACTCAAATCCAAATATAAAAACTCCAAAACACACATAAATTGTATAAGGAACTATTCCGAATAATAAAGTTTCAATCTTTACAAAAATTTAAAAATTGACCCCAAAGTCAACCCTCGGGACCGCACCTCGGAACCCGACAAATCTTACAAAATCCGAATACCCATTCCAATACGAGTCCAACCATACAAAATTTATCAAATTCCGATACCATTTGGTCCCTCAAATCACGATTTTTCATTTAAAATTTTCTTCCAAAACCAACATTTTTCTCAACTCAAAACACAAATTAAATGATGAAAATGAAGATACAATTGTGGAATATATTCAATTCTAGTTGAAGAACACTTACCAATTCGATTTGTGTTAAAAACCCATCAAACATCGCTAAGAACCAAGCTCTAGAAGTCAAAATATGATTAAAATGGCGTAACCCTTGATATTGGAATATAATTTGTCTGCCCAGATTTTTAAGCATTGCGATCGCGAGAGTTTAAGTGCGATCGCGTAGAGGAAAATAATTACTGGCCTAAAATGTGATATGCGATCGCGTAAGGACTAATACAATAGCATAGAAGGAAAATATTCACTAACCAAAAATGTGCTATGCGATTGCGTAAGGACTGATGCAATCGCATAGAAGGAAATTATTTACTGACCAAAAATGTGCTATGCGATCGCGTGAGGAATGATGCGATCGCATAGATGGAAAAATGTTTACTGACCAAAAATGTGCTATCTGTTCGAGTAAGGAATTATGTGATCGCATAGAGTAAAAATTGGGCGGGTCACAGAACACTATGCGATCGCATCTATGCCTATGCAATCGTATAGAAGAAAAGCCAGAAGACAGAATCAGTAGTGAAGAATAGAAGAAAATTGACCCGAAGCCCCTCCGAAACATACCCGAGGCCCCGGGACACCGTCCAAACAAACAAACAAGTCATACAACCTACCACGGACTCGCTCGATGTTTCAAATCACATAAAACAACACAAAAACGACGAATCAAACCAAAAAACCAACTTATGAATTTTCAAATCTTCAAAAATCAAAACTCGTGCCGAAACCTATCAATTCAACCCGGAATGACGCCAAATTTTGCAGCCAAGTCACAAATAACACAACGGACCTACAGCCACTCTTGGAATTCCATTCCGATCCTGATATGAAAAGTTCACCTATCGGCCGAATTCGCTGAAATTTTAGCTTTCACTGAATTACCTCAAATTACTCTACGGACCTCCAAAACCAATTACAGACGCGCGCCTAAGTCCAAAATCACCATACGAAGATGTTGACACTGACCAAAACTCATTCCGAGGCCGTTTACACAAAAGTCAACCCTCCGGTCAACTTCCATCACTTAAGCTTCAAAAATTGAAATTTTCCTTCCAATTCGACTCCGAATTATCCGGTAACTGAATCCAACCACGCACGCAAGTCGATATTCACAATGTGAACCTGTTCAAAACCTTTACGCCACCGAATAGAGCTTAAATTCTCAAAATGACTGATCGGGTCGTTACAGCCTCCCCCTCTTAAACAAACGTTCGTCCTCGAACGTGCCAAGATTCACCTCGAACTTATCTAATAACTGAATGCACTCTTCCGACACACACCCGTGGGTGATCCCACGTCACCCCAACCTACATAAGCCTGATGACACAATCACAATTGCAATATAGCCTTCCTATCACCACTGATAAGCCTCATACCTTAATTTCTCACCTTCTACTCATTTCCAAAAGATCCGATTCTAAATCTATATTCGGAATTAGCCTCAACCAGTTGCATCAACTCATGACTATACCCATAAGGTACGACCACAAAATATAGCACATAACACATAGGTTTATAATAACACTTATGATCACAGTTGCTGCCCGAAATCAACTCAGCATTGGCAATTAGCCTCACATCTGAAAGAAATCTGTTTCCAAGCCCCATAATACTGATAATGATGCAATAAACATGAAGACTTCATTATTAGACACCCGAATCACCAAGCCACAACTAACACCAGCAGGCACACATACTGCAAGCTAAAACTAAAGAAGCACATAACGAAAATGGCTGAATATTAAAAGAGAAACATATAAAGGAACTATAAAATAAGCCCATATACACAACTTCCTATCAATACTGACTTACAAAAGCAATATAACAAGGAAGAAGCAAAGCATATGAACAAATCACAAGGATCTCATCCTGATAAAATTTCCACCGCAGTTCTCAGCCTGGTCCAAACATATCGAATCACAAATATCACGAGGACCTCGATCTCAACTCTAATCACATACCAAAAATATATCATACCAATTGAAATTCCTCACTAACTCATCTCGGCTGATAAAATCATAATGCTCACTGAACTCACATCTCGATAGAGTATCAAATCACAGCTCGTAAACAAAATACTTAGGAAAAATCACATTAAGCCCACTATGATGAACAACAAGGACTCACTTATAGTATCCCCACTCTCAATGATGAATAAAACAACGATAGACATGGGTTAACACTCATAGAATCTCCCAACAGGAGTAAACATGACAAATAGAGTGCAAAGCATGAAACTCACTTATCAATAAAGCAACAAATAAGGGAAACTCGTCCCGACCAACAAAACTATAGTGAAATACAAATGGTGCCCCTCTTTAACACATCAAAACATACTTGTATGATAATATTTGGCACAACGGCCTCCATCCTACTATACAAAATACACAACGGGTCGGCCCCCCCTCTTAGGCGCCCTCTACTCACCTAAATACCCTGCTGTGACACACATGTTTGGATCCTGGGATAACCTCTCATGCTGTGACGGGTATCTCCATAATCAAAACAACCTCTCTGCTGATGTGGCTGTGGAAACTGTACAATATGAGTACTCTGAGACCCATGGGTACCTGAAACCCCATGCGAAGTTGGTAATGCAAATTGAATTGGCTGACCCACAAAACCTCTACCGTGTCGTACCTTGCCTCCATAATAAGGACCAGTAGATTTCTCCGGTCTACGAGGCCTCCTCGCCTCCCTGTACTCTCTCTTTTGAACTCGTCTGTCCTTTCGCTCCCGGTCCCACATGCCCTCTAACCGGAGAGCGATCCCTGAAATGAGACGTCTAACTCCAACTCTCGTGTCATGCTGAACCGAATATCCTTCCTGAGCCCCTCAATGAATCTTCGGATTTGCCCCCTAACTGTAGCAACCAAGGAGGTGCATATCTGGTCTACTCACTGAAACTGACGGCACACTCTAATACTGACATAGTGTCCTGAAGCAACTTCTCAAACTCCATGAGCCATGCCTCTCGGAGGGAATGAGGTGCAAACTCTCTCAAGAACATCTCTGAAAACTGACCCTATGTAAGTGAAGCTGATTTGGCCGGGCTACCCAACTCACGTGCCCGAAACTAATGATAAGCCGTTACCCTAAGCTGAAACGTGACAAAAAAAAAACAACCCCGCTCGTCTCCACAATACCCGTAGTCTGAAGAATGCAGTGACACTCCTCTAGGACACCCTGGACATCGTCTATCGCCAATACACTAAAAGATAGGAGGGTGGTACTTCTTGTACCTCTCAAGTCCAAGGTGTCCTTCCTCAGATGCTGCTGCCTTAACCACTGGCTGAAATGAAACCACAAGTTGTGCTGCCATGAAAATTGGAACCTGATCAACATGATCTCGCTGCTCTAGAGTGTAGGCTGCGGGAGTTTGAACTCCTCTCCCGATTTTTGAAATAGCTGGTGTACCCGAAATCAATACCGCCGGAGTCAGTGTACCAATTATACTTAGAAACTCCGACCAGGTCCCCTGAAGTCCGGGCGTAACAACAAGCGTCTCCTGTACCTGTTCCCAAACTGGAACTGTTGGCGGCTCCTCAACGGGTGCTCTGGTAGGCTCTTAACTGCGGCACGTGCTCTTCGTCGGCCTCTGTATCTGACCCTTGCGACATTTGCTTCCGGGTAACATCATCAGGAACCGCAGTTCGTGTCCTCACCATCAATGAGAGAATAGAACGATAATTTCAAACTTCAAGATTAATGAACTCTCATGATAGGTATGAAGGAGGTGAAATTGTCCTAATAGTTTCGTAGCCTCTCGAAGATAAGTACAGACGTCTCTGTACCGATCTGCAAGACTCTACTAAACTCGCTTATGACTCGTAGCACCTATGAACCTAGAGCTCTGATACCAACTTGTCACGACCCAAATTTCCCTCTATTGGGTACCGTGATGACACCTAGTCTTAGGGACTAGGTAAGCCTAACATATACCGAATAACAACAATAATAAAGGAAATCTAACAGTCTCGATATAGAAATCTTGACAGATTCTACAATATCCCAAAACTGGTAATACAAGTCATAAGCTCTACAGAATTTACTACAACTTCTAAATACAACTGTCTAGAAATAAGTAATAACAGTTGAATAAAAGTAGGAAGGTGACTCCGAAGCCTGGGAACGCAGAAACAGGTTTACCTTGAGTCTCCTCGGCAATGATCCGCGCAGCTACTAACAATCAATACCCGGATCTGCACAAAAAAAATGTGCAGACTAGTAGTATGCGCACACCATGGCGGTGCCCAGTAAGTATCAAGACTAACCTCGGTGAAGTAGTGACGAGGACTAGTCCAGACACCACTAGTCTAATAAAAGAAACAGACATAAATATAGAAAAGGGCGAAATATGATATCTGTCTAATGACTACACAATATAGTAAACATCAGAACAACTAGAATACGGAAGGAAATGCAGCAAACAACAACGAAACAACATAGTAGTACACAGAAGGACAGACAAAAACACAAGTCAAAAAGCCGAAAAACTACAACACAGTAAAAATACTGATAACCCAGCACTGCAATAATGTCTACCTCAGACCTTAGCTAACAACTCTAGTAATTCAGTAGAAACTCCGTATGTAACTCGTCACCCCACAAGTTTAAATTGGAAACCTTGAAATATATTCATATTTAAAAAGAAAATCCTTAAATGTAATTCCTTCAAGATAAATGTTTTCTTTAAAATATACTTTCTTAATAAATGTCTTTCACACGTAGTTTTTCTCCGAGAATAAATACATTTCAAATATGCCTTTCGAGATAATAGCCTTCCAACTACACTTTTCCGATAAGTATCCTTCAAATACAGATTCGTCGAGATAAAGCCACCAGGATCTCCGTCCCATAGTTCATAATTAGACATGTCGTACGGGGGGGGGGGGGGGGGAGCAACAGGAGTT
>ML260860.1:0-13843 GCA_005239495.1 Nicotiana undulata | reverse complement strand
GGGGGGGGGGGGATATCAGGTCATGTAAATAATGAAGTAAGGTGACAATGTGAATATCCAAATTCAAACAACGAAATTAATAACACTGAAACAAGTATATTAGATATCCAACAGGAAACAACAGAGATAACAACACAGAAACAAGTGCATTAAATATCAAAACGGAAACAACGGAGATAATAACACAGAAGCAAGTGCAGTAAACATCAAACAAGAGACAATAAATATAATGACACCGAAACAAGTGCAGTAAATATCAATCTTGAAACAACAGAAATGATAATACAAAGACAAGTGCACGGCATCACCCTTCGTGCTTTTACTCTCATTCTCACCATAAATCAATAAAAACGACACGGCATCACCCTTCGTGCTTTTGCTCTCATCCTCACCAAATAATAATAAAATATGCACGACATCACCCTTCGTGCTTTTACTCTCATCCTCACCATAAATCAATAAAAAAAGTACGACATCACCCTTTATGCTTTTAATTTAATAACATGACACGACATCACCCTTCGTGCTTTTACTCTCACTCACAATATCATGCACGGCATCACCCTTCGTGCTTTTACTCTAATCCTCACCATAAATCAATAGAAACGACATTGCATCACCCATCGTGCTTTTACACTCATCCTCGCCCAAACAAATCAATGACAACAATCCAACAAGGAAATCAACAGTATAAATAGTAAGATAAATCATGACATCCCGGCAAGGGAGTCAATAATAGAAATCAAATCATCCCAGCAAGGGAAACATCTATAACCAAACTCACTTAAACAATTAGCTTCACAGAAAGAATCTCAACTCGAGCCAATGCTCAGTAATAGGAAACACCAAGGAAATACCATCGACATAGATAATTATCAACTTAAGCCTAAGTAGTACTTAATGAAAAATTCATATGAATCACCATATACAACTCACGGGCATGCTTGACACAAATTATTTCAATCAATCATAGGCGCGATAATACTAGTTTTAGCTAAATAGGCTGTTTATGAAGAAAATATAGCTAAGTGATAGAACAAGTAAAATCTTCAGTTAAGGTAGTTAGGATCAATTACACAACAAAGGAAACTTAAAATAATGAATTTCTAATTCAAGAAGGGAAGGATGAAATTAGCAATCAGGAACGCAGTCATAACAATTACAAATTCATACATAGGAAGTATAAGGACCTAAGGACCCTAAAATGCCAACTATATACAAATAAGTCCGTGTACGCACTCGTCACCTCGCGTACACTGAATACAATCAACACAAATGACTCAAATCCTAAGGGGTAATTCCTCCACACAAGGTTAGGCAAGATACTTACCTCGACGACGACAACCCAGTACTCTAAAATGACTTCTCGGGTGAAAAGACCTCCGGACGACTCAAATCCAAATATAACAACTCCAAAACACACATAAATTGTATAAGGAACTATTCCGAATAATAAATTTCAATCTTTATAACAATTTAAAAATCGACCCAAAAGTCGACCCCCGGTTCCGCACCTCGGAACCCGATAAATTTTACGAAATCCGAATACCCATTCCAATACGAGTCTAACCATACAAAATTTATCAAATTCCGATACCATTTGGTCCCTCAAATCACGATTTTTCATTTTAGAAATTTTCTTCCAAAATACACATTTTCGTCAACTTAAAACACAAATTAAATGATGAAAATGAAGATAAAGACATGGAATATATTCAATTCTAGTTGATGAACACTTACCCATTCGATTTGTGTGAAAAACCCATCAAACAATTGCTAAGAATTGAGCTTTAGAAGTCAAAATATGATAAAAATGGCCTAAACCTCGATGTTGGAATATAATCTGTCTGCCCAGATTTTTAAGCATTGCGATCGCGAGAGTTTAAGTGCGATCGCGTAGAGGAAAATAATTATTGGCCTAAAATGTGATATGCGATAGCGTAAGGACTAATACAATAGCATAGAAGGAAAATATTCACTGACCAAAAATGTGCTATGCGATCGCGTAAGGGCTGATGCGATCGCATAGAAGGAAATTATTTACTGACAAAAAAATGTGCTATGCGATCGCGTGAGGAATGATGCGATTGTATAGAAGGAAAAATGTTTACTGACCAAAAATTTTCTATGAGATCGCGTGAGGAATGATGTGATCGCATAGAGTAAAAATTGGGTGGGTCACAGAACACTATGCGATCGCGTCTGTGCCTATGCGATCGTATAGAAGAAAAACCAGAAGACAGAATCAGTAGTGAAGAATAGAAGAAAATTAACCCGAAGCCCATCCGAGGACCCTGGGACCCCGTCCAAACATACAAACAAGTCATATAACCTACCACGGACACTCTCGAGGTTTCAAATCACATAAAACAACACAAAAACAGCGAATCAAACCAAAAATCAAACTTAAGAATTTTCAATCTTCAATTATCAAAACCCGTGCCGAAACCTATCAATTCAACCCAGAATGACGCCAAATTTTGCAGCCAAGTCAAAAATAACACAATGGACCTACATCCACTCCTGGAATTCCATTCCGAGCCTGATATGAAAAGTTCACCTATCGGCCGAAATCGCCGAAATTCTAGCTTTCGCCGAATTACCTCAAATTACTCTACGGACCTCCAAAACCAATTCCGGACGTGTGCCTAAGTCCAAAATCACCATACGAAGCTTTTGACTTTTACCAAAACTCATTCCGAGGCCGTTTACATAAAAGTCAACCCTCCGGTCAACTTCCATCACTTAAGCTTCAAAAATTGAAATTTTCCTTCCAATTCGATTCCGAATTATTCGGTAACTGAATCCAACCATGCACGCAAGTCGATATACACAATGTGAACCTATTCAAAACCTTTACTCCACCGAACAGAGCTTAAATTCTCAAAATGACTGATCGGGTCGTTACAGCCTCCCCCTCTTAAACAAACGTTCGTCCTCGAACGTGCCAAGATTCACCTCGAACTTATCTAATCACTGAATGCACTCTTCCGACACACACCCGCGGGTGATCCCACGTCACCCAACCTACATAAGCCTGATGACACAATCACAATTGCAATATAGCCTTCCTATCACCATCGATAAGCCTCATACCTTAATTTCTCACCTTCTACTCATTTCCAAAAGACCCGATTCTAAATCCATATCCGGAATTAGCCTCAACCAGCTGCATCAACTCATGACTATACCCATAAGGTATGACCACACAATATAGCACATAACACATATGCTTATAATAACACTTTTGATCACAGTTGCTTCCTGAAGTCAACTCACCATTGGCAATTAGCCTCACATCTGAAAGAACTCTATTTCCAAGCCCCACAATACTGATAATGATGCAATAAACACGGAGACCTCATTATTAGACACCCGAATCACCAATCCAGAACTAACACCACCAGGAACACATCCCGCAAGCTAAAACTAAAGAAACACATAACGAAAATGACTAAATATGAAAAGAGAAACATATAAAGGAACTATCAAACAAGCCCATAGGCATAACTCTCTATCAATACTGACTTACAAAAGCAATATAACAAGGAAGAAGCAAACCATATGAATAAATCACAAACATCCTGATAAAATTTCCATCGCGATACTCAGCCTTGTCCAAACATATCGAATCACAAATATCACGAGGACCTCACTCTCAACTATAATAACATACTGAAAATATATCATACCAATTGAAATTCCTCACTAACTCATCTCGGCTGATAAAAGCATAACGCTCACTGGACTCATATCTCGATAGAGTATCAAATCACATCTCGAAAACAAAAAATACTTAGGAAAAATCACATTAAGCCTACCATGATGAACAAAAAGGACTCACTTATAGTCTCCCCACTCTCAATGATGAATAAAACAACGATAGACATGGGTTACACTCATAGAATCTCCCAACAGGAGTAAACATGAAAAATAGAGTGCAAAGCATGAAACTCACTTATCAATAAAGCAACAAATAAGGGAAACTCGTCTCGACCAACAAAACTATAGTGAAATACAATGGTGTCCCTCTTTAACACATCAAAACATACCTGTGTGATAATATTTGGCACAACGACCTCCAACTTACTATACGAAACACACAACGGTTCGGTCCTCCCCCTCTTGGGCGCCCTCTACTCACCTAAATACCCTGCTGTGACACACCTGTCTGGATCCTGGAATAACCTATCACGCTGTGATGGGTATCTCCATAATCAAAACAACCTCTCTGCTGACGTGGCTGTGGAAACTGTACAATATGAGTACTCTGAGACCCATGGGTGCCTGAAACCCCATGCGAAGTTGGTAATGCAAACTGAATTGGCTGAACCACAAAACCTCTAACGTGTCGTACCTTGCCTCCATAATAAGGAACAATATGTTTCTCCGGTCTACGAGTCCTCCTCGCCTCCCTGTACTCTCTCTCCTGAAGTCGTCTGTCCTTTCGCTCCCGGTCCCACATGCCCTTTAACCGGCGAGTGATTCATACTGACTGCTGAAATGAGACGTCTAACTCCAACTCTGGAGTCATGTTGAACCAAATATCTTGCCTGATCCCCTCAATGAATCTACAGATTTTCCCCTAACTGTAGCAACCAAGGAGGTGAATATCTGGTCCAGTCACTAAACCTGACGGCACACTCTAATACTGACATAGTGTCCTGACGCAATTTCTCAAACTCCATGCGCCATGCCTCTCGAAGGGACTAAGGTGCAAACTCTCTCAAGAACATCTCTGAAAACGTACCCCGTGTAAGTGAAGTTGATTCTGCCGGGCTACCCAACTCACGTGCCCGCCACCACTGATAAGTCGTTCCTCTAAGCTGAGACGTGACAAAAAAAACAACCCCGTTGTCTCCACAATACCCGTAGTCTGAAGAATGTAGTTACACTCCTCCAAGACACCCTGGACGTTGTCTGTCGCCAATCCACTAAAAGATAGGAGGGTGGTACTTCCTGTACCTCTCAAGTCCAAGGTGTCCTTCCTCCGATGCTGCTGCCCTAGCCACTAGCTGAACTGAAACCACATGTTGTGCTGCCATGAAAACTGGAACCTGACAAACATGATCTCGCTGCTCTGGAGTGTAGGCTGCGGGAGTTTGAACTCCTCTCCCGATTTTTGAAGTAGCTGGTGTACCCAAAATTAATCCTGCCGGAGTCAGTGTACCAATTATACTCAGAAACTGCGACCAGGTCCCTTGAAGTCCGAGCGCAACAATAGACGTCTCCGGTACCTGTTCCCCAACTGGAACTGTTGGCGGCTCTTCAACGGCTGCTCTGGTAGGCATCTTAACTACGACACGTGCTCCTCGTCAGCCTCTGTCTCTGACCCTTGCGACATTTGCTTCTAGGTAACATCATTAGAAGCTGCAGCTCGTGTCCACACCATCGGTGAGAGAATGGAATGATAATTTCAAACCTCAAGATCAATGAACTCGCATGATAGGAATAAAGGAGGTGAATATGTCCTAATAGTTCCATAGCCTCTCGAAGATAAGTACATACGTCTCCGTACCGATCCGCAAGACTCTACTAAACTCGCTTATGACTCGTAGCACCTATAAACCTAGAGCTCTGATACCAACTTGTCATGACCCAAATTTCCCTCCGTTGAGTACCGTGATGACACATAGTCTTAGGGACTAGGTAAGCCTAACATTTACTGAATAACAACAATAATAAAGGAAATCTAACAGTCTCGATATAGAAATCTTGACATAATTTACAATTTCCCAAAACCGGTAATACAAGTCATAAGCTCTATAGAATTTACTACAACTTCTAAATACAACTGTCTAGAAATAAGTAAGAACAGTTGAATAAAAGTAGAAAGGTGACTCCGAAGTCTGCGAATGCAGCAACAGGTTTACCTTGAGTGTCCTCGGCAATGATCCGCGCAGCTACTAACAATCAATACCCGGATCTGCACAAAACAAATGTGCAGAAGAGTAGTATGAGCACACCACAGCGGTGCCCAGTAAGTATCAAGACTAACCTCGGAAAAATCCCATCGCACCTGCGCAATATCCGCTTCTATGCAAAAAATCCCGCTTTTGCGACAACACAGGTGTGGGAGAATCTTCGCACCTGTGGCTCCAGTCCATCAACCCAAACTTCGCTTCTGCGATCAACTGTCTGCATTTGCGCCCACACTTCTGCAGATGCGGAAACACCAGAACCAACAATAAAAATATTGAAGAAAATGATCCAAAATAAATCTGAAACACGGTCAAGCCCATCTGGACCCCGTCCAAACATACCAACAAGTCACATAACATCACACGAACCTACTGGAGGCCTCAAAACACACATAACAACATCGAAATGACAAATCACGTCCGAATGACCTCAAATTTTACACACAAGTGAGAAATGACACCACCAACCTACTCCAACTTTCAAAATTCCTTTTCGACACCGATATCAAAATTTCCACTGCCAGCCAAAATTGCCAAAATTCCAACTTCGCCAATTCATGCCTAAATCTACCACGGATCTCCAAATCACATTTCGGACGCGCTCCCAAGTCCAAAGTCTCTTAAAGGATCTAACTGAACCATCATAATTTCACATCCGAGATCAATTACTAAAAAGTCGAAACATGGTCGAACCATCAAATTTAAAGCTTCTAGTTTAGACCATTCTCCCAAATCAATTCTGGATAACCTGAAAACAAAAACTGATGATTCACATAAGTCATAATACATCATACAGAGCTACTCATTCCCTCTAACAACCGAGCAAAGTGCAATTTCTCAAAATGATCGATCGGGTCGTTACACGGACGGGTTGAAGTTTGTTTAGCACTAAGAGGTAGAAAGTGTTTTAAAAAAGAAGGTGTATTCCAGGTAACTTAAAATGGATCAGTTTAGTGGCAAAATGCATCTTCTACATCAAGACAATATTCAAGAAAAGTCACCAAAGTTGATAAGGGTCTTTCACTGCGAGAAAAGTATTATTCATACAACTTTACACTAAGAAAGACCCAGAAAGCAACATGTCCATCAATGTTGTGATTTTGAAGGGCTAACATGATTGGCATTATCGAGGCTAGGAGGCCCTTTTTTTCTATCCAAACACTTTATACCCTTCTCTACCGCTTTTGAGTCTGTGTTATTCTCTTTGACCATCGTCTTTTGGAATCATGTTTAGAGTCAAAAGTCCAAAAAAACGTCCATACCCCAAGAGTACAAACGGGGGCAACTCTTCGAAAATTCAGAAAAAATAAAAAGAAGAAGAAAACAACAAGTTGAAGGTCCATGCCCCAGAAAATATAAGTTGGGGCAACCTGTTTTGAAAACAAAAAAAAAGAAGAAAGAAAGAAAAAATGAGAAAAAAGAAAAAGAAAAAAAAAGACAAAGAAAGATGAAAAAAAGTTAAGCCAGATGTTTGAACTACATTTCACCTGATTCCTTTAAAACATGATACATATGCAGCCTTACACGGTTCGGTCCAATCAAATAAAAATTAAGAAAAAAATAAATAAATCCAAAAATCCCCAGTATCTAAAACTGGGGCATGAGTTTGTTTTAGTTTTTTGTTTTTTTAAAAAAGAGTCGATTCCAAGAGTTGTAAGTGTAAAACCCATCATATTGAGTCTACTTGGAGCCTTCATGCCGTCTTTTTCTTCCAAGTCTATCCAAAAGCCTCCCAAATCAAGACCTCCTGATCAGCCTTCAAGAATTCCAAGAGACTCATGCGATGAGCAACAATTGTCACATGACATAGAACATTGTCAAGTTGCTCATAAAAGAAAGCAAAAAAAAAAAAAAGGAAATAAAAATAAACAAGAAAAAATGAGAGAGTCTTACTAGTGAAAACCTTCACGGGCACTGTAAGGAAACGGTAAGTAGAGATAAAATAAATGAGAGAAACTTGTCGGTGAAAATCCCTCGGGGCACTACTAGTCGAAAGTGAGTCGTGAAGCTGATGCAAAGGATTGGCATGAATAAGCCCGACTTCAAAGGTCATAAGAATGATAGAATGGAAGATTGGATCAGTTTGATAGATTAGGCCGTTAAGTCCAAAATGCATGTCATGATCATTAAGGCTAGTTACCGCAAAATAAAAAAACTTTCTTTTGTTCTTCTCGACATGGGCATTTCCTGTTAATATATTTCTTTGCATCATTGTGTCCTTCTCTCTGAGTCAGTAATTGTCATAACAAGCAAGAAAAGATTTCAAAATCTGCTACCAGCTTTTTCAGTTGCACAAAGTAAATTTGGCCAGCACACTCAGTTGTTAACTACTTGGTACAAACAAAGATAACTGGTGATTCTCTCTGACAGACAAATTGGTCAAAAAGTAGTAAGTCATTCAAGATATCAGAAAAGGTCACCTAAGCAAAGATCTCCAATTGGGATAAGGCTGATTGAGCCACAAATACAAATGGTACTAGATATGAAACAATCAAGGTTGATGCATAGCAAAAGTCTTGAAACCGACTCAAGCTTCTTGAACAAAAGCCAAGCTGCTCAAGACTCAAAGCCACAAACTGACCACTACTTTCAAAACTGACAAAATTTTCTTTGTTTGAAACAGGAACAAAGCAATGCAAGGAAAGTGGTTCAAAACAAAACCAAAAAAAGAAAAGAAGAAGAATAGAAGAGAAGAGCCGACAAATGGAAGTTTTTTAAATCTTTGCCTTTATTTGTCTTGCTAGTGTGCATAAAATTTTGCCGTTGCTCTTCACATTTTTCCTCCTAGGATAAAAAGACCTAGTCTGATGGATTTTTCCTCCTAATAAAAATCTTAGTCTGATGAATCTTTCTCCTAAGATAGAAAACATAGTCTGATGAATTTTCTCCTAGGATATAAATCCTAGTTTGATGAATCTTTCTCCTAATATAAGAAACCTAGTCTGATGAATTTTCTCCTAGGATAAACGTCTTAGTCTGATGAATTTTCTCCTAGGATAATGTCACGGCCCCAAATCCTAATAGGCCGTGATGGCGCCTATCGTGGAACTAGGCTATCCGACCATCACTTTACTACGCATTTATTCAATTATAACAGTTCACAATTTAACAATAAACAACAGTCACAATAAAGAAATAAATTACATAAGTCTAACGGCCCCAATAATAAACTAAACCACTCTAAACAACCTCCCAGAACTGGAGTCAATAGTCATGAGCATCTAAGAATAAATAAATCTAACTCTGCTAAAACTATAATATATGTCTCTGAATCAAATGCTAAGACTAAACAAGGAAGGGAAATGGAGAAGCTGTGGACGCTGGAAAGCTACCTCGAAATCCCGTGAAGTGCTGCTATCGCACCTGCGTCAGCTACTGCTGCGAGTTAGTACCTGGATCTGTGCACAGAGGCACATGGAGTCTTTATGAGTACGCCAACTCAGTAGTAATGAAAATAAATCACAGTCCGAATAATATAAACACACAGAACATGTACACAATTCCAAAAACCAGTAAAACACCAAGTCACCGCGTAGTATTCGTCAAATAATAAATTCGAAATCAGTTTCCACAAATCCTTTGAAAACAAGTACAATATCAGTATATCTCAGTGAAAACCAGTTTGAAAACGAAGTAAATCTTAAGTCGTGGAAGGGTTATTATTTAACTATCCAGGCCTTTACTCTACGCGTTTGCGGTCAATAGGCCGCGTTCGCGTTGACCACCCTTCATTACCCTTCGCGATCGCGGTCCCTAGGCCGCGTTCGCACTGCCTTGCCCAGACAAACCTTCGCGTTCGCACCCCCAGGCCCGCGAACGCATAGACAAAATGACCTGGGGGGTTCTTCAACACTGATACCCTACGCGAACGCACCCCTACGCCCGCGTCTGCGATGCCTAGTCCACCTACTCTCCGCGTTCGCACTGTCCCAGTTGCGAAAGCAAGCCTACCTCCGCGTTCGCATAGGGTAAAGCACCTGTGCAGAAACACCAAAAAACCAGCTATGTTTTTAAGTCCAAATGGGTCTATTAATCACCTGAAATCAATCCCGAGCCCCTCGGGACCCCAACCAAACATACCAACACCTCACATAAGATCATTAAAACTTAGTTTCACTCTCGGAACACCAAAACTAACATCAAAACACCAAATTACATCGGATTCAAGCCTAAGAACTTTAATATTTCTAAAATTCACCAACGATGCCGAAACTATCCAAATCAACTCCGATTGGCTTGAAATTTTGCATATACATCCTAAATGACATTACGAACCTGTTCTAACTATCGGAATTCCATTCTGACCTTGATAGCCTATTTTCCACTGCCGACCGGAAATCGCCAAAAACTAACTTTCGCCAATTCAAGCCTAATTCTACACCGGACATCAAAAAATTATTCTGAACATACTCCTAAGTCCCAAATCACCTAACGAAGCTATTCGAACCATAAAATTTGCATTCCGAGGTCGTTTACCAATAAGTCAACCCTTAGTTGACTTTTCCCATTTTAAGGCTATTTTTAAAGGCTAATTGACTGAACTCTCACTAGAACCATTCGATTTCAAGCCTATCACTCTAATACATCAAATATAGTATAACCAATCTATAACGAGTCGATAACAACAATTATAATGCAGTTTTTACGTAACGACAGACCGGGTCGTTATATTCTCCCCCTCTTAAACAAACGTTCATCCTAGAACGAGTCTAGAACCATACTTGGAGTCTCAAACAAGTGAGGCTATTTGCTCTGCTTCTCCCGTTCGGTCTCCCAAGTAGCCTCCTCTACTGGCTGACCTCTCCATTGCACCTTCACTGATGCTATCTCCTTGGATCTTAGCTTTCTAACCTCACGAGCCAAAATTTCTGCTGGCTCCACCTCATATGACATATCAACCTCAAGTTGAACTGTGCTGAAGTCTAACACATGAGACGGATCACCAACGTACTTCCTGAGCATCGACACATGAAACACCGGATGGACACTCGACAAGCTGGGTGGCAAGGCAAGTCTATAAGCCACCTCTCCAACCTTTCTGAAGCACCTCAAAAGGACCAATAAACTGAGGACTCAGCTTTCCTCTCTTTCCGAACCTCATAACACCTTTCATGGGAGACACTTTTAGCAGTACCTTATCACCTTCCATAAATGACACATCCAGACCTTCCGGTCCGCATAACTCTTCTGTCGAGACTGCGCCGTGCGAAGTCGCTCCTGAATCAACTTCACCTTCTATAACGCATCCTGAATCAAATCTGTCCCCAGTAACTTAGCCTCACCAGGCTCGAACCAACCCACCGGAGATCTACACCTCCTACCATATAACGCCTCATACGGAGCCATCTGAATACTGGACTGGTAGCTATTATTATATGCAAACTCCGCTAATGGCAGGAAATGATCCCATAAACCATCAAAATCAATCACACAAGACCGTAACATATCCTCTAATATCTGAATAGTCCGTTCCAACTGCCCGTCGGTCTGAGGGTGAAATGCAGTGCTCAACTCTACATCAGTACACATACCTTTCTGTACAGCTCTCCAAAACTGAGATGTGAAATGAGTACCTCTGTCAGAAATAATAGAAACCGGAACTCCATGCAACCGGACAATCTCCTTAATGTAAATACCAGCCAACCACTCTGAAGTATAAGTATTACTGATAGGAATGAAATGCGCGGACTGAGTCAATCTATCCACCACGACCCAAATAGCATCAAAACCATTCGAAGCCCGTGGAAGTACAAGTACAAAGTCCATAGTAATCATTTCCCATTTCCACTCTGTAATATCAAACCTCTGAAGCAAACCACCTAGTCTCTGGTGATTATACTTGACCTGCTGGCAGTTGAGACACCATGCTACATACTCAACAATATCTCTCTTCATCCGCCTCCACCAATAATGCTGTTTCAGATCCTGATACATCTTCACGCCACCCGGATGTATAGAATACCGCGAACTGTGAGCCTATGCTAATATCAACTCTCGAATACCATCCACGTTGGGCACGCAAATACGACCCTGCATCCTCATAACTCCATCATCACCAATAGTCACATCTTTGGCATCACCCGACGAACTCTATCTTGAAGAACCAATAGGTGCCGGTCATCATACTGTCGTGCCTTAATCTGATCAAATAAAGAAGACTGGGAAGTCGTGCTAGCTATCACTCGTGGAGGGTTTGACAAGTACAATCTCACTAACTGAATCGCTAAAGCCTGAACATCAAGAGCTAAAGGTCGCTCTCCTGCTGAAAGATAAGCTAAACTTCCCAAACTCTCGGCTCTGCGACTCAAGACATCGGCCATCACGTTGGCCTTCCCCGGATGATATAAAATAGTGAAGTCATAATCCTTGAGAAGCTCCAACCATCTCCTCTGCCGCAAATTCAAGTCCTTCTGCCTTAGCAGATACTGCAAGCTACGATGATCGGTGAAAATCTCATATTGCACTCAATACAAATATTGCCGCCAAATCTTCAAGGCATGGACAATGGCATCTAACTCAAGATCGTGCACTTGATAATTCTTCTCGTGCACCTTCAACTGCCTCGACGCGTAGGCAATCACCCTACCGTTCTGCATCAACACCGCTCCCAAGCCAACTCTAGAAGCATCATAATAAACCGTATAAGAACCCGAACCAGTAGGCAACACTAATACCGGAGCTGTGGTCAATACTGACTTGAGCTTTTGAAAGCTCTCCTCACATTCATCGGACCCTCTGAATAGAACACCCTTTTTTGTTTATTTGGTTAGAGGTGAAGCAATAGAAGAAAAATTCTTCCACAAAGCGACGGTAGTAACCCGCCAGGCCAAGGAAACTCCAAATCTCTGTAGCTGAAAGCGGTCTAGGCCAACTCTGCACCGCCTCAATCTTCTTCGGATCAACCTGAATACCCTCACTAGACACCACGTGCCCCAAGAAAGCTACTGAACCAAGCCAAAACTCACACTTAGAGAATTTTGCATAAAGCTTCTCCTCTCTCAATCTCTGCAACACGATTCTCAATTGTTGAGCATGCTCTTCCTGGCTACGAGAATAAACAAGGATGTCATCAATGAATACAATAACGAAAGTATCAAGATAGGGCTGAAACACGCTATTCATCAATTGCATGAACGCTGCTGGGGCATTGGTCAGCCCAAATGACATAACCAGAAACTCATAATGACCGTATCTGGTCCTAAAAGCCGTCTTCGGAATATTAGAATCCCGAATCTTCAACTGATGATACCCTGACCTCAAGTCGATCTTGGAGAATACCTTAGCTCCCTGAAGCTGATCAAATAAGTCATCAATACGAGGCAACGGATAACGATTCTTCACTGTAACTTTATTCAATTGTCTATAATCAATGCACATGCGCATCGAGGCATCCTTCTTTTTCATAAACAACACCGGCGCACCCCAAGGCGATACACTAGGACGAATGAACCCATTATCTAAGAGTTCCTGAAGCTGCTCTTTTAATTCCTTCAACTCTGCTGGTGCCATACGGTAAGGTGAAATAGAGATAGGATGAGTATCTGGTAAGGGTGGCAAGTGGGTCGGGCCTGGCCCGGGCCCGACCCGGGCCCGCGGGCTAAGCGGGCCATCCCGGGCCATCCCGGGCTTGGGGGGCTTTAGGCCCGTGGGGGGCGGGTCTTTGGTTTGGGCCCGTGAGCCCGGGCCCGCCAGGTGGGCCCAACGGTCATAAATTAAAAAAAAATGGCCAACGGCCAGATTTTTAAAATCTGGCCATTTGAGCCTTAAAATAGCCGTTTGGTATTTTAAAAAATAGCCAAATGGCCCCCAAACTTTTTATAATTATACTATTTCCCTTTTTCAATTATAAATACCCCCTTATTCTTTCATTTTTACTCACAAAATTATCAATCTCTCTCTAATTTTCTTCTATTATTGCTTAC
>ML260857.1:329858-371935 GCA_005239495.1 Nicotiana undulata | reverse complement strand
TCCCCACGCGCCTGGCTAACTCTACGCGATCGCAGCTCAACCCACGCGATCGCACTGCATTGGTCCCCTTCTACTCCGCGATCACACCTCCCTTCTTGCGATCGTATAGAACAATCTGGGCATGTCCATAATTAACTCTCTGCGATCTCACCACTTCACCCGCGATCGCAGTGAACAAAATCACTATGCACAAAAACCAGAAAATCAGCAATTGTTCTAAGTCCAATGATTCCGTTAATCACCCGAAATCAATCCCGAGCCCCTCGGGACCCCAACCAAATTTACCAACATATCCCATAACATCATTCAAACTTAGTCTCACTCTCAAAACATCAAAACTCCAAATTTATATCGGATTCAAGCCTAAGAACTTTGATGTTTCTAAAATTCACCAATGATGCCGAAACTATCCAAATCAACTCCGATTGACATGAAATTTTGCAGACAAGTCCAAAATGACATTACAAACTTGTTCCAACTGTCGGAATTCCATTCCGACCCCGATAGCCTATTTTCCACTGCCGTCCGGAATCGCCAAAAACTAACTTCCGTCAATTCAAGCCTAATTCTACACCGGACGTCACAAAATTATTCTGAACACACTCCTAAGTCCCAAATCACATAAGGAAGCTATCCGAGCCATAAAATCCGCATTCCGAGGTCGATTACCAATAAGTCAACTCTTAGTTGACTTTTTCATTTTAAGGCTATTCTTAAGGACTAAGTGTCTGAATTCTCATTTAACCATCTGATTCCAAGCCTAACAACTCTAACACATTAATAACAGAATAACTAAACTATAGTAAGTCAATAGCAACAATTATAATGCAGGTTTCACGTAACGACAGACTGGGTCGTTACAAAAATTCAATACAAAGTAGAAGGATGAATACATATGATTACACTTAGTTATATACATAGGATATGATTGTATTGTAAAAAGATATACTGAGTTTGTCCAAGTATTAATCGCATGCGCACTCATCAAATTTAACATGTAAAAGTACTTGGCTTTAGGCTAGCCTTGCAAGGCAAAAGTCAGGCTGGAGCTGGCTTTAGGCTGGCCTTGCAAGGCAAAGCCAGGCTGGGGCTGGCTTTAAGCTGGCGACGCCAGGGTAAAGCCAAGCATACTCAAGCGTTAGAGATGATGATTTTTTTTTTGAATACATATTGTATATCAGAGATTGAATATAATTTCTGAAATTTAAATACATGTATTCAAATACACCTTAATACATATTAATACAATTTGTTATACACGTATAGATATCTAAATATGTATTGTACAAAGGTCTAAATACACTTGAATACATATGCATACAGATGCATACATGTATTCAAATACACCTGAATACATATTAATACAATATATTAGATAAATATGACGGTCTAAATACACCTACTGAAAATATGTGAACATAATCTGGTGAATACATATAAATACAACTTAATGAATATAGATAAATATATCCTGTTGAAATACAGATGAATACAATATGTTAAAATATAATATAAATGTAACCTTTCGACTTGTTATGAATGCAATAAGTTGAATACAGAGTAATAAAGTAAGTTGAATACAAACTAATACAATAAGTTGAATACATATCAATACAAACTGTTGTAAACATACAAAAACAACATCTTGAAGGACAGATGAATTCAAATGCACAAAAACAGTGAATACATCGGTTGGATACTTGAAATGATCGTACATAACCACTGTTGATACAGTGAATAAATTTTTTTTGATAAATTAAACATCGTCTTTACCAACACACCGTCCAAAAAACAGTATTCACAAAAACATCCCATGAAAAACTACATTCACCTAAGGCTACTCTAACATTATCTTAACCGGCGTATCAGAATCCGTGATTTGCCTAACAATCTTTGAAGGTGCTTCACTCTCGCTTATGGCATCAGCGTCTATCTTCCGCATAGCATAGTCCCAAAGGAGGGCGCCATATCTTTGACGGAGTAAATTGGCACCTGAAGAGCTGATGATGTACCTCACACTGATCCATATCAAGGAGACTTCCAAAACAAGTAGAACTCAATAGTTTATACTGTTCTAGAGTAAGCTTTTCTTGGAGGTTGTTTCCCAAACAGTTTAATTTCTTGCATACGAACAATAATTTTAAAAAGGTTTCATATTCAAAATCAATACATAAACTCATTAAGTGTTATGAATACATATAAATACAACTAGATACAATATGAAAAATATATTGGATAAAGAAATACATGCTGGAACTAAAAAAAAAAAAAAAAATATATATATATATATATATATATACACACACACACACACATCAACATACGAAAATCAAATTCATACCACTGAGTACAAAAACAGTGAATATTTACATACAATATGAAAGGAAAAACTGTAGTAAGTACGAAAATACAGTGAATATAAATTTGAATACATCTAAATACATTTAAATACAACATATAATAGACTAAGTAAGCACAACTCAGTGATGACATTGTAAATGTGCAAATGAGTTATGGATTGTTTGAATACTTATGAATACAACTAAATACATATGAATACATCAACATACATATAAATCACATCAAAACTTATGAATACATCAATATACGCATAACCCTCGACTACTTTGAATACATATTGATACAATAACAATTACCTTTTCGTGCCGTGTATCCGAGCTTTTTTTTTGCATCAACATCCTTAATCTTGACACATGAAGCATCATTCATAGGTTTTTTCCTCTTTTCCGCAACTGAAATTTTTGTTTCTTTTTGAAGATTTCTCAACTTGGACTTCTTTCGATTCGTCAATGTGTAATTTAGTTCTTCTCTCTGAAGTTGTAGTTGCTGATACACCTGCAAATTCCGACTCCGCTTGAGTGATTTGCAAAGGGAAAGAGGGCCCATCGAAATTGAGTAGTTTGGTGGTTATACCTCTGGTTACCATCTTGTGTGACGTTGAATCCGACATTGGAGAGAAAAACGAAAGCTTTCTGTTATACGAACAATAACAATGATTTTTGTTTAAGAAGCAAAAAAAAAAAAATATGTATCCAAATCTGTGGAAAATTAATACTTGTGTCAAAATCTAAGAAGCTAAATACTTACCCCAAGAACTTGTATCAGAAATTAAAACTGAGATTTTACAGAGAATCCAACTGGGGAGTGCGAATGGGGGAGACCTAGGCAATGTGGCTGGGAGGAGAAGTCTGAATCGTGGTTTTGTGGGAGAAGAGAGTAAAGTGTATCAAAAAAAAAAAAAAGAGACGGCGTGGTTTGTGAATTTTAACGTGATTATGTGAGAGAAAAACTGAAAAAGGAGAGAGAAAAATAATAATTGGCGTATATGGTGGCTTAAGGGTAGGATGTAACCATAATTAGAGATTTTGCTATAAAGGGTAAAAGGTAGCAATATAATATAATTTTTTTAAATGGTATTTATTTAAAATAAATAGAGTATTAAGCTTTTCTATAGGGTGTAAAAATTCCTAAAATAAATTATTGTCAATTATATAAATATTTACCGACCATATTGTCCATTTGGATAAAAGAGTGGAAATGACACCTGGTAGCCACTTTTAAGCATGTTGTTTAAAATGTAAAAGTAGCACGGGCTAGCCAATTTTCAGACTAATCATCCAAATATAGCCAGCGTTTTGCAAAGTGTACCTATGTGTGAACTTCCAGCATGATATGCTGGAACTCCAACATGCGAAAAGTTTAGCATAATATACTGGAGATTGGAGCACCTGTGTATGAACTTCCAGCATATTATGATGGACCGGTATATTATACTGGAACTCTAGTACATTATGCTGGAACTCTAACTCCCTCCGTTCCAATTAATGTGAACTTGTTTGACTGGGCACGGAGTTTAAGAAGAAATGAAGACTTTTGGAATTTGTGGTCCTAAACAAGTCAAAAAGGGGCCCAGAGTATTTGTGTGGTTATAAAAGCTTCTCATTAAGGGTAGAATTGTAAGTTTAAGCTAAATTGTTTCCAAATTTAGAAAGGGGTCATTCTATTTGGAACAGAACAAAAAGGAAATAGGTTCACATAAACTGGAATGGAGGGAGTATATTATACTGGAATTCCAGTATATTATGCTGGAGTATTTTTCGGATTTTGAACAATGTTTTCGTTCAGATTTATCTTTACATGAAAAGTGACTAAATTTTGATTACTTTTGAAATTGTAGCTATTTTTTAATGACCACTTGTAAATGTGACTATTTTTGAATTTTTCCTTGTTTAAAATATATCCACAGTTCATTATGTAATTATAGATTAGCCAATTCGCTCAAACTTCAGGAGACGACGTCCTTAAGTTTAAACCTCAAAGTTCAAACTTCAAGACATCGTCTCCCAAAGTTCGAAAATTGTGTCCGGAAGTTCGAATCTTATGTCCTGATTTGATATTAGCTGTTCAGAAATTCACGACGCTTAGTCCTGAATTTCAAATTAGCAACTCAATAATTCATGACACTAAGTCCTGAATTCCAAATTTAGGATACTTAGTCCTGAAGTTTGGTTGAGATGGTTAATCTTTAAATACATTGTAAATTGTGAATATATTTAAACAACGAGCTTAAAATGGTTACTGGTAGGGCTGTTCAATTGGATCGGATATCCTAAATCCGAACCGATCCATTCAATTTCGGATTTCGGATTGGACCGGATTTCGGATTGTGTTTATAAAAATTTTGGATTTCGGATTGGTATATTTTAATCCGATCCGATCCGAAAATCCGAAATTATTAGGCCATGTATAAACACTACACTTTAATTTCGAATAGTCAATACTTCCTTTACATCTTCCTCCAAGTTATTAGCTTTACAATTGCAAGAGTTAGCTATATTGACACCATAGTACTCTCATAATTGTATAAACATGAATTTTTCTTAATGCATTGCCTCTTTTACAAAGAAAATATACATATTAATTTGCAACTTTGAGGCATTTTACGATCCGAATTCCGATCCGATCCAATCCGATACAATTCGGATCGGATTCGGATTGCATTTTCTAGAATCCGAAATCCGAATTCGAAATGTGCTAAATCCGATCCGGTCCTTGCACATCCCTAGCTACTAGTGCACTTCGCCCGATAAAAGAGAAGGATTGTGATAAGCTGGCCGCCAACATGACAATTCAAAACCTTTCATTCTGGTAAGTTTGGTAAAAATGACAATTGCCCCAAAAAAACTCCCTGCTAATTTCTTCATTAACAGTTGAAATTGAGTAGACTTTCTTTACTATAGAGCTTAAAGCTATTTTCTTTCCTAAAGAAACACTCTTCTAGTCTATGAAAATGCTAAACGTCAAGATCGCAAAGGCAAAATTTACAGATCTCAGACAACAATCGCAACGATGTCATCGCCAAGCAGAAGAAGTTGCCAAAGCTCGGTTCTTCCATCCAAGATAAAGCGCCTCCTGGCTTTCGGCAAGCTTATAATTTGGGCTATACTCCTTCAACATGTCTTTGATCGTCTCACCAACCGATGGACTCAAAGGGCAAGGAGTAAAACCAGCCATCACAAGTCTTGACCTCCACTTGCCAAAAGGTTCGTGCCTTTCCACTCTGTCAGCCCCTTCACATGCTATTATATTGACAACGTCCCGTGCAATACAATGCTCCTCTGCACTGATCCGCTGCTTGTCATCCCTCGGACGAGCTGCATCAATTGATTCAAACATAGCTGTATAGTAATCTAGAGTTTCACGGAACCTTGGAAGGAAAGGGGCGGTGTTGGTGTTCGATTCTTGTTCAACTAGGGTGATAATTTTGGGAGACAAGCTCTTGACTAGTCTTAATAGGCGATCTCGATGGTTCATAGTGCTTACGCTCTCATCTGGCATGTGGTGTAACATGTAAGGGAAATTAACTGCCAGTGTTTCTCCATGTCTAACTCGTAGGTTCTCCAGTTCGACCTTACAGCCTGACATTGCAGCACCATGGAATTCGAAAGGCACTCCACAAGACTCGGCAACTTTTGCTAACCTTTCACCGACTAGCGTAAGTCCTCCACCTCGTGCATGAGCTGATTGGGAATCATCGACGCCTGTGACGCAGACAAATGGCGGTCCACCAGGCCGACGAGCAAGATTGTGGAGGAGGAACATCCATTGACTTCCCTGTGCTATTTGAAAATCAATGATATGGATTCTATTCTCATTACTCATGGCTTCCCCGATGACAACATTGGCGGACATATAAGCGAACTTGTAGTAAGGGCAGATGTGATAGAGGACTTGCATGTAAGACAACAATTCTGAGCTAGTCGGCTCGTTGCACTTCAGTTTTTTGTATATGATACTTCCTGAGGACAATAATCGTGCTCTTAGCCCTTCCAACATGTACGCACTCAGTCGTTGCATTGGTTCACCGGAAACCGATACCCTTTTCTCCAAGACATCCATTAGCCCTTCCGCAGATGAGATATCAGCTTCTGCTACTGCTTCAGCACAGGCAAAGAGCAGATCTTTCAAGTCCAATCTGGAAGCTATGTCCAATACTTGATTCCACTTTATCAAGGAAGAAGGTTTTGAGATTACACCACTGAACGAGCAACTGCTGCTTTCATCAATATCAGAGTCAGGACCTAGCAACTTATTCTTCAGTTCCCTCAGCACATGCTTCGTTCCATTGCCATCATCAACTCCTGAACACCAGCTTACAGGTGAACCACAAGTGTTATCATAGGAATGATGTGGATCAGACATGTATGACTGAGAACATTGAGGAGATAACGGACTCCTGTTTGAAGAGACGCTCGCTGAAGGAGCTGCATCGTAGACGGCGTAGTCAGTAGCCGGCAATGAGTCCAGAGTGAAGAACTGTTCATTCTGTGCCTGAAAAGAAAACTGTGTCCCAGAGCTGCTACTATCGTAGTAAGTGTTGTTGTCAAAAGCATGGTAAGGAGTGTAGTATTGCTGAACTTGCTGCATTGGCTGATGGTTCAAGCTATGTACACTGCCCGACCTTTGTGGTCTCTGAGATGCATGCATCTGGGGAGTTACTCACCTCGAATAGGCTAAGATGCTCTAGGCTAATTCAAGCAACAGTTGCAAAGAAGTATCTTCAATTTGCTAAACCTTCACACTTAGTGAAGGATGCATGCAGCGATCAGGAAATGTCTTCACTAAAACTCGTCACAACATCTCAAAGAGCAGATGTTCTTTCAGAAGAGAATGACTGAGCTGAACTGAAGCACTTAGAGCGGAGTGGATAATTCCGGTGCACCGTCGATCAAATTGTCAGAACCAACAAAATCTGCCAAGAAGTAAAATGATCAGTATGCTTAATGAGTTCAAACTTGATCAGTGTCGAAGATGTATGACAAGATAAGTAGAAATGAATATCCACATCTTTTTGCTGGAAAAGTACAAACAAGTACAATGAAAGGAAGAATATACCAAAAAACAGGGCAAGAGACAAAGTATAATCATTCATCAACAACTATAAGGGCAGCCCGGTGCCCTAAGCTCCCCCTAGCTATGTGCGGGTCTGGGGAAGGGCTGGACCACAAGGGTCTATTGTATGCAGTCTTACCCAGCATTCCTGCAAGAGGCTGTTTCCACGGCTCGAACCCGTGACCTCCTTAGTCACATGGCAGCAACTTTACCAGTTACGCCAAGACTCCCCTTCTCATCAAGGACTAAACCAATAGAAAAATGGAAAATGCATATTAGATCAGCAGATCCAATGGTTTCAACAGTTCAACAATCCTCTAATTCCATAGCATGTCACCCTCGTAAAAAGGTTGCTCGCCCTTGACCAAGACACAATGTCTTACATATCCATGAAGTGCGTTAGAAAGGAACATTACATAAACAGATAAACGGAAGAAAGAACAAGTTAGGATCGTTTCATCTTAAACTGAGCAAGCGAATCCAGATGGTGTAATTACTCTGTCATACATGAGATCTCAATATATCAAGGAAGGAAGAAAGCATTAAAAAACACTAATTAATGAAGTTTGCGTCACAGCTCCTAATGAGAAGACCATTTAGTGGACGATTAAATATCACTAACTCACATTAGTAAAAGAACATTGATAGACAGCAAATGCACCAGAAATTGTATCCGGTCTATAACTCCCAAAATGAAAATACAAAGGCAGCAGTAGGTTTACCAAAGAGTTTAGAAACTTATTGACAAATACTATCAAATTAAAATCAACTCATTAATCATCGCCATCATAAGCCTCTTAATAGGAAAGGCACTAGAAAAAAAGCCCCTTTTCTAAGTAAGGTAAGCTTCGAAATTGTAGCTTGCCCGGTTTTTCCCTGTACCGTCCATTTGTTCACAACAAATTAAATGAAACCTGACGAAAAAGAAATGGACACTTCACATTGAATGAAGCTTCGTGTTAGTTTATCTTCAAACCCCCAAATCGACTCCTCGCTTGCCACTACTAACAAGGTCTAGGTTTATCTAGGTTGATTGCCACTCCATATATGTTTCAGTAGCTAACCCCTACCACCAAGGGCGGATTTTTCTGGGTTCAGTTAAATCCCATAACTTTCGACGTGGAGTAAAAATTTATGTACAAAAATTCATTAAAATTAATAAAGTAGTAGATATGAACTCATAACTTAAAACATATAATGGGTTCAATTCTAAAACTTAAAACTTGAACTCATAGAGCTTAAATCCTGCAAATAAGAATAATGAGCTGCAAAAGCAAACCAATTTCTCCACAAAGAGGAACTTAGTTCATTAACTGATAAAGAATCAACTCATCCTAGTTATTACTCAGCACGCGATATTGAAACTTAGTAAATAAATGGCATAAAAAATTTAAAAAGATAAAACCTTTTCACTTTAGAAATGAAAAAACAGAACTAAACAGAAACATGAATAACCAATAAAATTAAGACCTCAGTTCAAACGACAAAAGCTCTAATTAACTTCTGAACAACAAAATTTCTTCAAACAAAAGAAGCAAAGACCTAAAAACCTTAGTTTAATTCTTTCCTTACCACGAACTATACATTAAACAAACCAAAACTTGGAGTTAATGGAAAAAACATAGACCAAGTCAAAAATAAAAAATACACAGAAAATCAAAAACTTACTAGTAGGACTAATTTTTCAAGAAAACCAGAATTATATATACCCAATAAAGAAAAAAAGAAAAGGGTAACATAATTACATGAACAGCATAGAATTATTACATTCAGATGAAACTTAGAACCTTTTTGCTTTGCCTTCTGTCTTGTGCTGATTGATGATACAAGAATCCCGGAGTTTTTAGTATTTTCTTATATAGTCAAAGACTCAAAATTCAGAAGACGAAAATACCCTCGTAATTGTGTTGTAATTGCTTGGAATACCCCTGTGTAGATCTCAAAGTTACTGACCGGTACCACGTGCGCAGTGTCTGTTTGTACTTTCTAGTCTCGATTATCTTCTGCCTTTTGGAGAATATTCTGCCTCTGGAATATTGCCAATGCCATGATATTTCTTAAAGTGCGTGTATTCCTATTTTATGTTTCCCTATTACAAAGGTTATTTTTGTATGACCTATAAGTTACGGGTTTTAGTTATAAAAATAATTATTAATATTCGTACTATGTTAGATTGTTTTTAGTGCGGCTCTTCCCGAGCCATGAGTGAACATAGGATATTTTGTATACCGAGCTAAAGAAGATGTGAGTTTATCAATTCGTGCTTGTCTTAATTCTTTCATCGTACGTTAGTTTATTATCTTTCACCAGTAGCTGAATATAAAACATATTTGTCTTGCGTTTATTAATTTGATAATAAGTTATCTTGATCAATTGACCATCCAAGGGGCGGATTATGTAGTGGAGAGGGAATGCCACACCACACGATGCTTGGATAAAATTTAATGTATATACTAGTATTTCACCCATAGTATTAAAGTCATGGTAGGTGCCAATGATCAAAGCTCATTTTGCACGTAAGTGTCTCTTTTTTGTTCTTTTTGTCCTTTTCTCTTATTTCTTCTTTTCTTAGCTTTTGTTTTCTTCATCGTTGTATTTTTTCTCTTTGTTACGATACCTTTATTCAGATTATGTATTTGCTTCCTTTTTCATTTTCTAGTTCTCCTAAGTTTTGTTTGGATATAATTTCCTTTGTTATTCATCTAGTATTATTTTTTTCTTGATATCAAATTGGACCAAATATTTTTAGTTTGGTGATTGCGTATTTATTTTTGTACTAAAATTTTGTAAGTCGTATCGAATTAATTCAAAATAGATCGAATCGAACGAGATAATCAAAAGATAGTGAATCGACCAAACATCACTCTTTTTCAATATCCTTGACTGGTGGTAGTTTGGCATTAAGATTTAAATTGAACGGCACCCGCAACCACAAAATTCTGAATCCGTATCTGGAACCATATATTACAAACTAGTGCAATCAAAGTTGTAAGTTAGACTAAGCTACAAGTCTGTTCTTTCCCTAAATACTACTACGACTTTCACTCCAAGGAAGGTAGGGTACAATAATTTTTGACAAATTAACCATGGTTAATGTTTTGTTAGAGATATTTTCCTATGCTTGGCTCTAAAAAGCATGTAACTTATTAAAGCGTTGAATAAAGATAGATGTTATAGGAAAAAAGTTGGTGATTTAGAATTAAAATTTTGACATAAACACAACAAGATACTACATTGAAGTTTTACCTAAAGTGGATCAAATTATGGCAGAGCTGAATAGAATAATAACAATTGGACAGAAGATTTAATTTAAGATTATTAATAGCAAACTAGAGTTGACTATAGTAATCTTAAATTATTAATGTAGCAAAAGTACAAGTAATTCAAGGAAAGTTAGTATTTAGTAATACTAAAAATGTTACGCATTTAGAGTCACTTGTCTCCATGGATGAAATAATCTTTCATGATTCGTTATTATTTGAATAAAAGATAATGACCTTATCAAAATTTCTTCTATTTAATTATTTATTTCATGTGAAACATTTTATTTTAAAAAAAATAATTTAACTTTATTTTTTTATACTTACTAAAAAAAATTATAATCACATAAATATTGTGGGTCCAGTAGACCGCGTCAGAGTGTGACGTTAGGACGGAGGTGTTTGGTTGACGCTGATTAAGTTCCCAAAAGGCAAAACAAACAATAGTCACACTCAACAGTGTGGCAAATGACCCTTTCGTAAAAGAAGAAATTGCAGTTAAACTTCTGTATAATAATACTTCAACATAAAAGTCAAGTTTTTTCAAAACTAATTTTCATGTTATGTTATAATATATATTCTCTATAACAGTATTTTACTATAATATCTAAAATTATTCGAAACAACGAGGCTATTTTAGATAGGTTTGACTGCGGTAGTATAAGATGAAAGGAAATTACAAAGATTTTCCCCTTCTCCTTCCCATGTCATTTTCATTCTTTTCTATGACTTGGTCCCCCCCCACCCCCCACCCCCTTTCTTTTTGGGATGGGACAAGAAGCTCTTGGGATGGTAATTCAAAGTCATTTTATTTGCTTAAGAAGTCAATTCAATAATATTTTTTATTTAATTATTTGCATTATTACGTATTAGTCCGATTAATTCAAATTCGCGCCGGATATGATCCGATAAAGAGGAAGGACTCTTTACCAAAATAATCTCAATTTTCAAGACTTTCAAACTCAAGACCTTTAGTTAAGGTTTGAGTGGTCTCATCCATCCCAATATACCATTGATGGTATTCAATAATACTACTTTAGTGAAATTTTGCGATTTTTTGAATTTTTGTGAGTGATTTGAGTGAAAATTTTGAAAAACGATTTTTTGGAGTTTTTCTAATTTTCGAAATTGAAAAAAAAAAGTGAAAAAATTTCACGGGGAAACAGGCTCTTATGTTCAATTTCAATCACAACGTGGAATTTCTGTCGTTTATCTAATTTGTATTAAAGAGTGTCAGTTTAGTGTAAATATTTTCTCGCAATGAGATTAAAAAAGAAACAAGTTAATTTAACTTTACGACATAAGTTAAATAGCGAGTGGGACAATTAAATAGCTACCACTCATAAGTTGAACGAAATGATCTGTGGGTATTGAAATCAATTGTCTCCTCCTCCGATTCTGTGGGTCAAATTTTTTGACTTTTATTTCTTTCATTCTGTTTCCTTTCATTTTTCCGATGTACTATTTATATCGAAGAACAACCATTTGATTTAATTTCAACAACACTTAAGTAGGGTTGAAAATACGCAAGAAAAAATAGCTAAAAACTACGTATCAACACTTTCTTAACTTATATAGCTTTGTATACGGGTAAAATCGAACCCATAAGTCGGAGCATTATTGGCCAATCGAACACGATTAATGGAAGACCGTAATATTCACGATTAACCGGGTATTACGGCGCAAATCTCGGCACGTACCGATTTGGAATCCAGTAATCAATTAAACCGGCGATTTTTACGTTGTATAGAATTGTACTTAGGATAAAACTCCTTTACTATATAAAGGGGAGTCTGATTGTTCATTGAACATATTATAACACGCATTCCAAAGCAATATACTACTATTTTCACAGTTATTGAAAGCTCTTATTCTCATTCATCAGTGTCGGTCATTGTGAGTCCGGATAGAGGGTGGATATTTCATCAAGGATGGTATCCTCCTCACGTGGTTTGAACTATCTTTATTTGTTTAGTTTAACGCAATTTATCGTTTGTATCAAATTAATCCTCGTATCCTTAAAACCACTTACAAAATTTAATTGTTATCCGTTTTTTAGGATAAACAAGCTTCAAACCGAGATCTCTGAACAAAGGGTGAAGGGATAGATCCACCACACCCCTTGATGGCGTAGAATTTGGATTAAAAGACGAAATTTTCTTTTTTGTTGATCTCTGGGTCAATGCTGAAACTTTTATTTAAGTAATGAAAGTTTGAATTCAACACCTTAAAGTAAGTTGGAAAAAAACTTGAAGCAAGAAGTTCATCTTTTGTTGGGTGAGAGAAATCCAATTGTATAGTGCACAAACATAATTGATTATATATTATGGATTTTTAACTTAAAGTATTTTGCTAGTCAAACTAGGTTTGGATTGTGTCGATAATGATGGTTGGTCCAAGAAATAATTAAGCAAAAAGAGAATAATTGATGATTAAGGGTATGTTTGGTATAAAATAAAATATTTTGTTGGAAAACAAATAGTAATCTTATTCATTTTCTGGTGTTTGGTACGCAAATCAAGGAAAATATTTTCTCAAGAGTATTCATAAATAATTTTGATATAATAAACATGAAGTCATAAACTTTCAAACCAACAACCTTCCGAGTCCACAAATTTCATAAACTTCTTAACTGCAAAACTTTTGAAACCGCGAAATTTCGAACATGTAAACTTCGAAACACATAAACCTTCGAACTCATAACTTTGAAACTTGTAAATTTTGAACTTGTAAACCGAAAGATAAAAAAAGNTCTTGGAGAGAGGGCATGGGGTGGGGTTAGGTGGGTGGGATGGGGTGGGTTGGTGAGGGTAAAAAATAGGGTGGGTTGGTGAGGGTAAATAATAGGGTGGGGAAGCTTGAAAGGAGTGTTGGAAAATGTTTTCCCTTCTTTTTATAGGGAAAACATGTTGATGAGCAAAATATTTTCCAAAATATTTAAGCCAACCAAATATGAAAAAATTGGAAAACACCCTATATAAAAATCAACGGGACCATCATTACATATCTTCCCTTTTTTGCCTATTGTTTTTCCTCGAATGCATAAAGATCTTATCTGAGAGGTCCTTGGTAGGGCATAAACACGAGGTATCTCGCGTTTGTACAAGGTTTGAAAAGATCATACCCTAAAGAATGTAATATAGACAGTCTATTTTTACAAATTTAAATATCTTATCATAGAGACCCTTGCTTGTTAAGAAACCAAAAGACGATTGAAGTCAAGAATTAATTAAATAATAGAAAATAGGTTATCTTGGTGAAAAACCATGTGCTAGAAAAATATGACTACCTTAATTGAAACTGATATCTTTGTTTTCCTCTCCGTCCAACGTGATGTGAAGGTTTTTTCATTTTATAAATTTCCTTCTCTCCTCTCTCTAACTTTCTCTTTGGGAATTTAGTCAAAATTCCACAAATATTGACGAAATTTGCTTACACGTAAATTACGTAATTGCATGGTTCTAAATCATTAAAAGAAAAAGGAAACTCGAATACTTCTTCCGTTTTATTTAATACATTTGTGTATGATTATACACGAAATTAAATACCAGGGTGGAAACTTTTGAAGATTAAAAGTGTGATTAAGATATGTTGTCTTAAATTTGTCATGCTATTTTTGTTCTTATTAGATTATATCATTATGTCACGCCCCGAACCTGGGCCAGGACGTAACACGGCACCCGCTGCGTGACTACATGCGACCAAACGAATCAACTGGCTGGCTGAATCATCATGTGATATCATAACATACTAAATGCGGAAGATAAACTAACACATACTGATATACTGAAAGTCTGGATGATATAAATCAAAATGCGGAAATACTAATACAATTCTGAAACATATTTGTAGCCAACATAGCTTAGTATAAAAGGCATGCGACTCTGTCTAGCTGTTACTCTAGTCTATGAAGCCTCTAATGAAGTACTGAAAACACTGACTGTCTGAAAATACTTGAGACTATAAAGTAATGATAATGCCCCGAAAGAATTGGAGATCACCAAGTAGCTGGTACGAGAATCCTAGCGCTCTAAATCGTCAACCTGTAAATCATTACCTGCATCGTGAGATGCAGGTCCCGGGCAAAAGGGACGTCAGTACATTTGAATTGCACTAGTATGTAAAGCAACTGAAAGAAAGAATTATAAATACTGAAACTAAAACTAAGCTCATAACTGAGAATTGATAATTGATAACTGAAATGAAAACTATTGAAACTGAAATTGAAACTGAAATGATAATTGAACTGATAACTGAACTGATAACTGGTAACTGAAATGGTAACTAATAATTGGTCTGAAAGGAAGTAGGATATGAATACTCCCTCTTCTGAATGATGAATAACCTGTTTATCTGAATATTAAACTGCGGCCTCGGGCCATATATATATATATATATATATATATATATATATATATATGCACAAACTGCAGCCTCGGGCCCAAGTATACCTATACATAATTGCGACCTCAGGTTCAAAAATGCATAAAGCATAAACTGCGACATCAGGCCCAAAGATGCATAAAGCATAAACTGCGGCCTCAGGCCCAAAGATGTATAAAGCATAAACTGCCGCCTCATGCCCAAACAGGCATAAAGCATATAAATTGCGGCCTCAAGCCCATATACAAGTGTTCAAAATCCAGGAACTGAGAATCATACTGAAATACATGATGCTGAAATACTGAACCATACTGAGTTACATGATACTTGAATGCTGAATAGAGCTAGACTGAGACATGTATTCATGAACTGATTATGAAAATTGAAATTTCAACTGTTTATGACATGCTGAGTAATCTAGACTGAGACTCATGAGCATCAAACCCAAGTCTATATTGATTACGCACTGATTTCACAATGTTCATAATGAAAGTCATGAACGAGTTACGAAACTAGAGAATAGAAGTTATGCAACTATTCAATGAACTAGGCTTAACTATATTTCTGAGGCAATTGGTAACGTGGTAAAAGAAACATAGTGTAGGAAAAATTATTAAAATTCCCAAACATAGAGAGTTAGCCTCACATACCTTAACTTCCTGCTCTTGAGCATAGTACATATTCACCAACCTTTTTCAACTTTAATCTATATCAATACAAGTCAAAGGAATTCCAAATTAGCAACAATAGTCATGTTTTGGTCACTTAGGCATTTTATCAAACACTTGGTGGCATAAAGCTTCATAGCCCTTATTAATGGTGTTTCTACACTCAATAACCCATTCTCTTGCTCCTAGATAAATTTTAAAGTCTCAAATGGTTATAATCAACATCATTCTTTATCACCCATAAGGTAAACAATAACCTTAACTAATAATCAACAATCAACACACCAAACCTATAATCGTTCATGTTTTTCTATCAAACCCATCAACTCATATCTCATGAACTAGGGTCTATAATCATTAAACCAATGCTAGAATCAATTAGAGGGTGCAGGCATTACCTCTTTGAAGTTCAATCCCCTTGAATTCGAGTTCTAGGGTTCCTTCTCTCAACAATGATGTCCCAATCGAATATCTAATAATATGGATGGTTTACCCATGTAAATAAGATGTTGAAAAATTAAAATTAATTTAGAATCACCATTAGAACTTACCTTGGGTGGTGGAGGGACCCTTAAGGAGTTAGGTGTTTGAGAGCTCCCGTTTTTAGAGCAAGTTTTTATGTTTTGGGGTTGTGGGGGACGAAATATGGCTTTAAAAATTACTCCCCAAGTGCGCCCACGCGAACCTGTAGGCCTGACCACGGACCTGACCGTGGAAAATGGCAAGAACACTGCCGCATATGCGCGGACTGGGCGCGGAGATTGCACACTGTTCTGTAATACGCGCATAACTCTTTGCACAGAGATCCTTTTGGGCTCCACAATTATCGTTGGAAAGATATTTCAAAGGCCTACAACTTTCATGTTTGGGTTTTCCCAAGTTCCTTATAAAGTTTCACCAAACCCTGCTGGAAGACGGACTTTCTGTAAACTTAGTCGATTTTGTCGAATCTTATGCACCTCACTTTCCATCTTGATTTTGAAACAACTATTTTCACTCATACTCATCCCGATAGGACTTCATATATATAATATATCAAATCAATACCCATTTAACATATACATACCTAATCCGAATATATGAGGTGTTACACATTAACAATTATATAAAAAGTTTTATGTTTAACAATTAAAATGTAGAAAAAGTTACATTTTTCTTAAACAGGTTCAAATGAAAACCTTATTCATTTACCAATTTTTCTACAACTCATCGCTTTTTTTATGAATAACTGGTTCTGTTGGATGATTCAGCGATAATTTGAAGTGAAAGTACTGTATTTGTGAGAGAATTGAAGAATATCTGTGAATGTATTTTTAGTATATTCATATTGAAACATTATGTACATACACGTATTTATACAAGAGAAAAGGAGTCTACTCTATAACAAACTCTAGTATAAGATAAACTTCAATTACAAGTTGTATATGGAATGTATAACTGATGTATAAACTTTAAGGACTCTTCCAGCAGCAGCAGCCCAAAACCGGGTGGCCCAAATGATGTTAGGCCCAAATAACTTAAGGCTGCCCAACTTCATTTTCCTTTCATCAATGTTCAGATGCCTCGTTTATATCAGTGTGGAGATGGCAGCAGCTTTCTTCTTCTTTTCTTCATTGATTCTATTCAGCAACTTTCTTCTTTTTTTCTTCATTGATTCTATTTTCCCCAATATCAGCTACACCAACACCCTCCCTCAAGTTGGATGGGGATGAAAGTACCCCCAACTTGGACAATAAATTGCGATGGGTAGGATGGGAGTGATTTGGTAAAGAGGTCTGCAAGCTGAGAAGAAGACCGAACAAAGGAGAGTGAAATTAAACCTGCAAGGAATTGTTGTCGAACAAAATGACAGTCAATTTCGACATGCTTGGTTCGTTCGTGGAAGATCGGGTTCTTGGCGATGTGAATCGCAGCTTGGCTATCGGAATGAAGAGGTACTGGTAACGAGATGGGTACAGAGAGATCATCAAATAGACGGACCAACCAAGTAAGTTCAGCGACGACGTGCCGCATAGAGCGATACTCTGCTTCGGCAGAGCTAAGAGAGATGGAGGTTTGTTGTTTTGATTTCCAAGAGATGGGAGAAGAACCAAGAGAGATGTAAAACCCACTGACTGATTTTCTAGAGTCTGGACAAGTCCCCCAATCAGAATCGCAGAAATCTAGGAGCTTAAATGAAGATAAAGGTGACATGAAAAGCCCAAGACCTGGGTCCTTCAAAATATAATGAAGGACTCAAAGTCCTGCAGCAAGATGTGGTTTCCTTGGGTCCTGCATATATTGACTGCGATGCTGGACGATGAACGACAAATCGGGGCGAGTGTGTGTGAGATAATTCAACTTGCCAAGGAGATGATGATATATAGTAGGATCAGTTAAAGGTTCTCCAGAATCAGCGAGCAACCGGGCAGTTGGGTCCAGAGGAGAGGAGACAGGTGAAGAATTAAGAACATCAAATTCCTGAAGAAGATCCAAGGTGAATTTCCTTTGAGAAAGAATCAGACCATGCGGTTCACGAATTACTTCCATTCCTAGGAAGAAATGTAAGTTGCCAAGATCCTTAATTTTAAATTCCTGGTTGAGAAAAGCTTTTAAAATTTAAAGCATGTAACTCTTCGTTGTTGTTTCCTGTTAGTAAGATGTCATCCACATATACTGCCACAATAGATATAGAAGATTCTGTCTTTTTGAAAAATAGGGAATAATCGTTTAGAGAATGAGTGAACCCTTTGAAATTAAGAGCACTGGTGAGTCTTGCATACCATTGTCTCGAAGCCTGACAAAGTCCATAGAGCGATTTCCTTAATTTACAGACATGATTAGGAGAGGGAGGCAGAATACCAGGTGGAAACTTCATGTACACTTCCTCACTTAGGTCGCCATGTAAAAAGGCATTATTGACATCTAATTAGTAGAGCCCCCATCCTTTCTTTACTGTTGTAGCTAGAATGCATCGAATGGTGGTCATTTTGACCACGAGGGAAAAGGTCTCATTGTAATATATTCCCTCTTTCTGAATATCACCTCTGATGACCAACCTTGCTTTCAGTCTTTCTATACTACCATCAAATAGTTGCTTAACTTTGTAAACCCACTTGCATGGTAAAGCCTTCCTTCCCGCTAGTAGTGTTACCACATCCCATGTTTTATTTAGCTCAAGTGCTTCAATTTCCTTATTCATGGCAGCCAGCCAGCCAAGATGATGTGCCGCATGTATATAATTAATAGGTTCTTGGATATTTGATAAGGTGTTGAGCATATGTTGATTAGAACAAGACAAGTCATTAAAAGAGAGAGACTCGGGTGTGACTGGGGATAGAAAACAAGATCTACTTACATCTGTGAGTTAGATGGCATTGCAAATATAGTCTTTGAGGTAGGTTGGAGCTATGTGAGGTCTAGAAGATTTCCTGATAAGGGTGTCCATTATAGGCTCAGATCCTGGGGAAGAAAATAGGGGAATGGATGGATTGGAATGTGAACTAGACAAAGGAGAAAGATGTGGAGAGGGGGATGGACTGTGAACAAGCAGTTGACTAGGAGAAGGAAGATTAATGGTAGAAGGAGTAGTAGGATTGTTTTGGCTAATAGAAGGGGAAACTGAGATGGGGAGGTAAGGTATATGGCTACTTGGAGTAGGATAAGGAACAACATGCAAAGGTATTTTGTCAGGACAATCAGAATTTAAGGAAGCATAAGGAAAAAATTCTTCATGGAATATAACATCTCTAGAAACAAAGGTCTTCAAATTTTGAAGATTAAGTAATTTATAACCTTTATTTCCATGTGGATAACCTAAAAAAACATAAGGCAATGCCCTAGGCTCAAATTTGGTTCTGTGATTAGAAATGGTGGAAGCAAAGCATAGACAACCAAAGCACTTCAAGTTAGAATAACTAGGCTTGGTGCTAAATAGTATTTCATAAGGTGTCTTTAAGTTTAATACCTTTGAAGGGAATCTGTTGATCAAATATGAGGCTGTTAAAAGACAATCTCCCCAATATGATATAGGTAAGTGTGACTGAAACAACAAGGCTCTTGAAGTTTCTAATAAATGCTTGTGTTTCCTCTCAACTACACCATTTTGTTGTGGAGTGGCAACACAAGTTGTTTGATGAAGGATTCCTTGAGATTGAAAAAATTCTGACTGTACATTCCCACTTCCTAATTCAAAAGCATTGTCTGACCTTATCGTTTTGACTTTTGTGTGAAATTGTCTCTCTACCATAGCTAGGTAGGATTTCAAAACTGTGAAGGCATTAGATTTATTTGTTAATAGGTAAGTCCAAGTACCTCTACTAAAATCATCCACAATGGTAAGAAAGTATCTATATCCATCATATGTTTGAGCATTATAGGGACCCAAGTATCTACATGAATTAATTCAAACACATTTTTGGTAGAAATAGAACTTGAGGGAAAATGGAGTTTACATTGCCTAGCCATTGGACATATAAGACAGGGAGTTGAAAAATTGAGACATGAAGAAACAGAAGCAGAGGATATGTTTTTCATATTACTTAAGGGCATATGGCCTAATCTATAATGCCACAGCTTATCCTTTACATCAGAAATAGAAAGACTGAAACAAGATATAGATTTCCTACTACAAGAGTCTAAAACAGAAATAGATTTTCTACTAATATTACTAGTAGACTTAGGTAGATCCTTTGAAGCTGCAACAGAAGGCCTTGAATTGAGGATGTAGAGTCCTTCTTGTTCTTTACCAATCTCCAGAGGGCTCTTCAGTGAAGGGCCCCGTAGTAGGAAACAAGAAGAAGGAGTGAAACGAACATACTTATTGAGTTGTCTGCACAACTTGTGTACAGACAATAGATTAAATCTGAAAGAGGGAACATACAACACATTGTGCAGAATCAAATTAGGCATGAGTGTACTGATCCTAAATGAGTTACCTTAACTCTATAAGAATTAGGAAGTTTAACCATCAATGGTTTAGGCAAGGTTTGAAAGTTTGTAAAAAAGTCTTTATTAAAAGTCATATGCTCAGTTGCACCACTATCCAATATCCAAGACTCACAATTAATTTGAATGAGACAGGTATAAGAGTTTAAGAACTTGGCTATACCTGCACAACTGAGGTTTGCACTTGCATCAGAATTGTCTGTTCCCTGTTGTCCTGCCTTCATATGTTGAAGAAGCTGCAGAAGTTGAGCCACATTATCTTGGGTAAGAATCTGATTTTCTGCTGCATTAGCTCCTGTATACTCCATTTCATCACTTCCAGTAAATGCATTGTTAGCTTGGACAGTTCCTTGAAACCTCCTTTGTTTGGTAAACTTAAAGTCTGCCGGGAAGCCATGTAACCTATAGCATTTATCATGTTGTGTCCTGGTTTCTTACAATAGCCACACATTTCAGAGTTCTTCTTCTGATCATATCTTCCCTTTTGTCCTTTGTCTTCATTGTATTTTCTGAAGTTTCCTGATTGAGTAGGGGCAAGAAAAGATGCTGAATCTCCTGGATAGGCAGGAGTAGCATGAATATCTCTCTGTTTCTCATCTTGGATAACAAGAGAATATTCCTGACCAATAGAAGGCAAAGGAGAAGATAGAAGGATGTTACTTCTGACCCCTATGAATGTGTCATTGAGCCCCATTAAAAACTGCAACAACTTCTCATCTTGGTGTGCCTTTACATTCTTAATTTTGGCTCCACGCTCACAATCACAAATACAAGCCGAGAAAGTATTTAGTGCATCAAGTTCATCCCATAGGCTCTTCATTTTAGTAAAATAGGTGGAGATACTGGTATTGCCTTAAACAACTGCACTGAGTTCCTTTTGTAGTTGAAATAACTTTGCTCCATTTGTTTGCCCAAACTTGTCTTCTAGGTCACTCCAGAGATCCTTGGCACTTTGTGAGTACAGAACACTTTCAGCTATCTCTTTGGATAAAGAATTCAACAGCCATGAGAGGACCATATCATTGCACCTAGCCCAGATCCTTTGGAGTCCAGAATCAACAGGTGGAACAGTCAGGGTTCCATCAATGAACCCCAATTTGTTCTTTGCAGACAAGGCAATGACTACTGCCCTTCTCCATACTCCATAGCTTTTGCCATAAAAAACTGAAGTAACCAAATTCATGCCTGGATAGTCTGAAGGATGAAGGTAATATGGATGTGAAGAGTCCACCATACCCGTTGTAGGAGAAACTCCAGGTGCAATAATGGTAGTCGAAGAAGATGAAATAATAGTATCAATAGGTGTTCTGTTGGTACCCATTGGAAAACTGATGATGAATTAGAAGAGTGAAAAGAAAAGAATGAAGATGACTTGAGAATCAAGGAAACAAATGAGCAGCTCAGATCCGCTCTGATACCATGAGAGAATTGAAGAATATCTGTGAAAGTATTTTTAGTATATTCATATTGAAACATTCTGTACATACACGTATTTATACAAGAGAAAAGGAATCTACTCTATAACAAACTCTAGTATAAGATAAACTTCAATTACAAGTTGTATATAGACTGTATAACTGATGTTAAACTTTAAGGACTCTTCCAGCAGCAACAGCCCAAAACCGGGTGGCTTAAATGATGTTAGGCCCAAATAACTTAAGGCTGCCCAACTTCATTTTCCTTTCATCAATGTTCAGATGCTTTGTTTATATCAGTGTGGAGATGGCAGCAGCTTTCTTCTTCTTTTCTTCATTGATTCTATTCAGCAACTTTCTTCTTCTTTTCTTCATTGATTCTATTTTCCCCAATATCAGCTACACCAACAATTTGAAAAGGTTATATATATAGAGGGTCGGGATCAAGGATCGAGGTCAAGGATTAGGGTTGGAGATTTCACGAAAAATAATAAATAGCTAGTGAAGTATATAATACATAAGCAATAACTAAATACTCAAAAATAAATTTGAGTAAGTAGCAATGAATGTTTTTGTAAGCAATGAATGCTTTTCACTTTTCTACAATTTTTAATTTCTAAGTATGTCAAAGCAAAACAAAAGAGAAAATCACTTTTTTGCTGACAAGTCTTTCCAACGTTTGATGTCGAAGCATAAAAATAAAAAAAATAAAAATCAGTAGTACTATTTTACTATCACATTAAATAAAATAAAACAGCAATGTTAAAAGCATCTTCCTCCTTCTTCATTACCACATTCAAATTAATACGACGTGCATAAATACTGCTAAGTACAACCAAAGCAACGTTAGGAACAACATATCAATGGTAAGAGTATCTTCCTTCTTGATTGTGTGTGATTTTATGGAGCAGCATGTTTGATTATCTCTAAGTGTTATGCAGTTAATATATATAATTTTATTAATATTGTTTTCTTTAGTGTAATAATAACAAAGAGATTTTAATTTAAAAATGAAAACAGATTGCACATGATAAATAAATAAATAAGTTTCTTTATAGTAGGATTTTAATTACAATTATGACATAGTTTGAAAAAGAATTTAACTTATATACACTAGAAAATGTGTAACAAAAGAAAAAGGGGTAATAGTCGATGTTTTGAAGAAATAATATATGGTAATGAAAGTGATATTTTTCTGAAATTTTGCAGACAACTTCCAAAAGAGTTGCAGAGAGGAAAGTGGCTAAGTTTGAGAAGAATATCACAAAGAGGGGAATATTGCATCTTGATAGAGACAAGAAAGGAGGATTGGAGCCAATTCATGTTTTTCTTGTCCTCTTTGCTGCCATTTTCTATTTATTAACACCATGCTGCTCTACAAAGGGCAGCCGCTGCATATAGTGTTCCGCATTTATGCAGAGTCAAGGAAGGGCCGCACTCAAGGGCGTAACATAGACGGCATGTACTAATGTAAGCATTAGTGACTGCTTCTACGGCTTGAATGATATAAGGTTGTACAAAGACAACTTTACCGTTGTTCCAAGGCTCCCCTTCACATGTAGCTCTATAAAGGGCAATCCAATACACTAAGTTCCCGCTATGCGAAAGGGCCGGACCAAAAGGGTCTATTGTCCGCAGCCTTACCGTGCATTTCTGCAGGAAGCTATTTCCACGGCTCGAACCCATGACCTCCTGGTCACATGGCAGCAACTTTACCAGTTACTCTAAAGAACTAATAGATCGAGCAGATGTCCATGGATCACCTAAAAAAGAATATTTATTATTTGATCCATGTCCCGACATAAGAAGTCCAATGGGACCAATACTTGAAATGGCAATCCAGAAAAAAAACACCAATACTAAGATCGGCTGGAACAAGATGATCACCAAAAGGAATTACTAATTAACTTAGAAAGATTGGCTCCCCTTCTTGACATGCAGCTCTATATGACCCTTAATTCCTTTCTTCATAATTAAGATAGTGCTACAGTTCATAATGGTGGAAATCAAGCCCTAAATATTAGATTGAAATGTTAATTATTTCTTTAGATTGATGGGGTGATTTTTTTTGTTTTTTCCATTTGGAAATTTGACAGTTATTTTCCAGGTTGTGAGAATGGCACTTAATGGTGGATTGCTACCAAGATAGATGGATGCTTCATATTTTTCCAGGGAAAGGAAAAAGAAGATAACAACTGAATTCAGAAACTTTATGAGCCTATTAGAGAAACTAAGCTTTTTATTAATCTTTACTGACATTTTCGACCAAAGAATATCCAAATAAGTTTGTGAAAACTCTCTTGCATGGTGTAACACTCACTACCTATTGTATCAATTCTCTCTTACTTCACCTATTTGCAGAGCTTCCGACATAGAAGGGCAGCCTGGTGCACTAAGTTCCCGTTATGCGAGGTTCGAGGAAGGATCGAACCATAAGGGTCTATTGTACGCAGCTTTACCATGCATTTCTGCAAGAGGTCGTTTCCACGAGAGCTTTCAGCATAAAAATGCAAAAAATCTTGCTTACCAATCGACGATTGCATCATCAAATGAATAAATACAAGTGTCCTGCACATAAACATTTGTCAGTTAACCATAATTAAATAATACTGAGGATTGAAACAAAAAAAAAAAAAAAAAAAAAAAAGAATGACGAAATTTAAATAAATGTGATCACTTTCTAGCTAATGTTTGAGAGTGAGGCGTAGTTATTATTGTACTTCATGGAATATAACATTTAAATAAGATTGTTTCTACATAATATTGGAAGTTGAGAGTGGGGATGTTGGTTCTGCTACTAGGCAAAGGGCAGCCCGATGAACTAAGCTCCCACTATGTGTTGGATCCGGAGAAGAGTCGGACCACAAGGGTGTGTTGTACGTAGCCTTGGTTCTGCTACTAGACATTCACCAATAATAACTTGAGCCTTAGAAGCTCCCAAGAAGCATCTTGAGGATAAAGGAGAGCTTAGAACTTATTATGGATCTGCTTTCTGTATGTGTATTTACTTTCATCAGATCTGTGAGCTGCACGAACCGAACTTTTCGCTGCCTTTGAACGTTGACAATACTATGAACTTTTCGATACGTTGCTTGTACAAGAATTGTAGCTGTAGCTAGTCTCATGGTACACTTGTATATTGTTTTTAAGCAAGTTCTAGTCATCTGGAGAATTGTACTCAAATTCCTAAAAGAAAATCACGTTAGACATCAAAATATAGTTCATCTTGGCAAGAACTGAACATGTTTCGAAATGATACTTCAAACTTCAGACTGCAGATTCAGGATTTTTAACCTTGATGGTTGACATGTATGCAATATATATCGAATGAAGCTATAACTTTGAAAGGTTCCGGACACAAGAAAAAATCACATTAATAGAGGTACTTAATCAGATTATTATTATTGTCTATCGGAAACAGCCTCTCTGCGTACACATTACCCTCCCCAGACCCTACAATGGGATTACACTGAGTTTGTTGTTGTTGTTACTTAATCAGATTATTAATACTAAGGGGTACTCCTTGAAGCTTCAAAGAGTACAACAATTCATGCGACTTTATTTGGATCATGAGACACTTACCTTGGACTTCGTCTTGGTAGAATAAGGCGTTAAGCACGGATTTAAGTCCTTGAGAAGCATGTCATCTGGACTTCCGGGAATTGTAGGTTCAGAACTGAATTCCTAGAGAAAGAAAAACTTAGTTAACTCTCTCTGAAGCTTAAGCTTGAAACATAAAATCCTAACTTGGAGCAGAAACATTGTAGTGTATGTCCAATTATTATGCAAGTTATTGTTGGTTGTTTGTTTGCAACCATATTTGTTTCACATTTTCTAGTTCAGCTTATCGTTAAAACTTACTAACCAGAGAATACGCTGCTTCTTCTTGATCGTAATCTGGTGTCCTTGGGGAGCTACTAAGAGAATCATAACACCCTCTTATAGAGTACTTATCTGCCTTAACCTGTATGAAAAATATAAATCAGTGATTTTCAGAAACTAATGCTGGTCTTATGATAGACTGAAGTTGCTCCATTATATCCAAAGCACATTATATTAGGACCAAGCCAGTGGCTACCTGTCTGGCGTCTGCTACTGAGCAGCATAATGAAAAAGAAGCCAAAGATTGATTTTCTACTATCAAACAATAAACTTTATATCAATACAACAACAAGAATGCCTCGGTCCCAAACCAGTTAGGTTAGGCCACATGAATCCTCACTAACCATACTTCTTCATTAAATTCATTTCAGCTCAACATTATAAATTATATTACGCATGACATGAAAAAAGATTAGAAACATAGGGGACAAGTTAATAGGATCCCACACCTTTGTTAACTAGTAACGAATAGATATATAAGTAATCTGATGATTAGGGCTTCTCAATGATGTAAATAGTTCCTCAATCTAATTGTAAAGAACAATATTTGGCCACGTAAGGAGATTGAAGTGTTATTTTGACTTCTATCAATTACTGTGGCGGAAAAAGATCTGCACACCTCCCAGACGCAGTGGCGGAGCCACAAAAGGGGTGTCAACCGACATCCCTTCGTCGGAAAATTACACTGTATATAGCTCGGTAATTTTTTTTTAAAATATGTATTTATACTATATAATGACACCCTTTGACTTCTTGGTGAGTTTGTTTCTTTATATTTTGACTCCCCTTAATGAAAATTCTGGCTCCGCCACCCCCCAGACGTATAATCAATGAAAAGGGAGGAATGCAAAAAGACATCTCAACAAGTTCCAGTATATAAATATGTTTCTCTTGACAGTAATATAGCAGTATTGAACTTTCATTGCTGCCTATGCAACCAAGTACATATAAATTTTCACATCATAGCCTAATTTTGCGCCTTTTAAGGTAAAGCAGCGTGGTAGACAAACATGCTCTATCAGGCAATATTCTTATAGGACTCAGTTGAAGATTTTGGTGGAAGCTAAAACCAAGAGAATATATTTTGGCAGTAGAAAATTTGAAGCACTGAAGATCATCCATAAAAATCCATAACTTTTAAGTTGAATATTGCCAAGATGACTTCATCTAACTAATATCTGCTGATCGTTAGGAATGCTGCAGCTCTGTTAATACTATGCGTATGGTACATCACAAATGTCTGAATTGGAGGTCAGAGGGATACAAACAGACGAAAACCTTCACAAGTTCAAGAAAAAGGCTTACTTCTAAGCACTTAAAAACAACTGGCTTATGGATTTATTGATAATTCTATGATCATTTTAAGCTGATCACAAGCAATATTCTCAAGGTTACCTCGGCAAGATCAACGGCGAGGCACTGCAGTTGGCCTGTAAGAGAAGTGACCTGCCTTTGGAGACTTGGTATAAGCTGCTTTGCCTGCTTGAGTTCTGAGCCTTGCTTCTCCAAAACTTGCTGAAGTTGAGAATTCATAACATCTGGGAATAATATGGAGTTTTTCAGTGACTTTATCTCTTCCCTTTGCTTCAAACACAAATCCTTTAACTTCTCAACCTGTTATCATTTGTAAATAAACTACAAAATGAGATCACAGCACTGTATAATCTTCAAGTCATAACGCGGCAACAAGATATTAAATCCACCTTCCAATTTCCAGTTATTGGAGATGGAAGTCAGACAATTCTTAATTGTCTTTTCTTTCCAGTTCAACTCCAAGACTCATACAAGTAAAACAAAGAAACAGATAAATAAAAAGCCAATATTGGTTGTTGGATCCTGTCATCTAATACTAACATAAAAGAAGGGCAGTCTTGATACACTAAGCTCCCACTATATGCGGGGTTTGGGGAAGGGCCGGACCACAAAGGTCTATTATACGTAGCATTACCCTACATTTCTGATAGAGTTTGTTTTCATGGCTCGAACCCGTGACTTCCTGGTCACATGGCAGCAACTTTACCAGTTACGCCAAGGCTCCAACTCCATCTAATACTAACATATACAGGCATATCCAGTAAGATATGCAGCTTGCAACTCCACATCTATAATCAATGTGCCATAATATTTTTTTTATAACCGGGAAATCGCTAAGGGCCAATGGCGCATAATTCACAACTTGGGTGGGTAATGAGCCCGCCCCTTTATGCCATATATATATATATATATATATATATAATCCACCACAGTTTTGACAACAAATGTGCCATCTTCAATAAGAGCATTCCTAGATTCCCATAGTATGCAATTAACAACTACAACAACCAAAGACATCAATACCATTTTAGCAGAAGCATACACTAAAAGAAAGCTAGTTATCAAACCAATTGTTCTAACACTAAACTCATTTTACTAAAGAACCAAAAGATCTGCACATGTGCTAATTATCCTGATAACCTATCACCTAATATTACTTTTTGAGAGTTCCCTCACATTTAATCCCTACATAATCTACAAAACTGCAACTTTTAATGAAACCCCACATTTTGGTCACAATATTTCACTGCAAGTTAACATCCAATTATTAATGTAAAACACGCAAACATCCGGAGTACCACGTGGAATAGTCAAGGTGCTCGTAAGCTGGGGCCAAATAAAAGGGCAGCTCGGTGCATTAGGCTCAATGGCGGACGCACATGGTGGCAAGCTGAACCCGCTTCGTCAAAAAATAATACTATGTATATGTATAATTACGATTAAAGCTTCGTAAATTTTGTATAAATATTTTATTTGAACTCACTTGACAACTACTATTTTACGACTAAAGTTATGTACTTCTAAGATTGAACCCGCTTGCACAAAATCCTGCGTCCGCCACTGATTAGGCTCCCACTATGTGCGGGATCCGAGGAGGGTTGGACCACAGAGTTCTATTGTATGTGGCCTTACCCTGCATTTCTGCAAGAGACTGTATCCACGACTCAATCCGTGACCTCTTGGTTACACGACAGCAACTTTACCAAGTACGCCAAGGCTCGAGTTGGGGCCAAACACCACCGTCATAAAAAACACTAAACACTATTCCTCAGCGAAAAAAAATCAATCTTTTGGGGAAAATTAATACTAGAATGGATTCTAATAGAATTCTAGCATTAAGCAAATTACACAATTTAAGAAAATACCTCTATATTTTTCTCCTCAAGCACCAATTTGAGCTCAACAATCTGATTCTCTTGCTCTTTATTCATACTCAACAATTCTCTCTCACTTCTAAGCACCATAGCTAAAGTCCTAGTGTTACTTTTCACCTCAGTCAAAGCTTTTTTCTCACTAACTTCTTCTCTTTTCACTCCTTTAAACAATTTCTTATGCAAAACACTCAAACCAGTACCCCTTTTCACCGTCTTTTTCAAATCTTCCGCTACAAAATCCGCCAGTTTTAATTCGCCTTTATGCTTCAATTTAGAAGATGATGACCCGGATTTGTGCTCCACGAATTTCTTGACTAAAGAGCCTAAATTGTGGCGCGTAGTGGATGGAGCTTGAGGGCGCGTGAGAGAGCGTGAGGAGATATTAGAGGGGTGGTGATTGAAGTGGTTGTGGGTTTGAGGGGTTAGGTTGGTAGAGGAAGAGGGGGAAGAATCTATGGAAGAAAAAGTGGTATTGGCATAGCGAGAAGATGTCTTGATTGAAGCCATTAGATGGGATTGATTTGCTGTTTTTTTGGAGTGATTAATGTTTCGAGTTTAAGACAGAAAAAAAAATCATTTCTAGGTTGTTTTGTCAGTATGTGTGTGCAGGAGAGAGTGAGAGAGAGCAGCGAGTGAGGTGGACTCTGAGATGGAGATGATAGAGCAGAAGTTTTTGGCGGCTGTCCGAATTCAAATTGTTTTGGCGAGGAAGGCGCTCACTGTTATTTTCGGGCCCAATAATCCGTGAAATATTGTTTGGTAGTGGAGTAATATAAGGGACTTTTTTGTATATACACGAAATTTCAAATTTATTTACCTAGTTTTGTCTAAATTTTCATATTTACATAAAGTAACTAAATATTTCTACAAAATATATACAACTTCGGTCAAAATCTATAATTTATCTACTACTTAAATACACATTTTTTGTAGAGAATCCGGTCAAAAACTACAATTTACATACAATTTATATACAACTTGCATACAACTATGTAAGTTATAGATATTTTGTATACCGTTTCTATACTCGACATACAAAATGTATACAATTTATCTATGTCTTCCTTTTCGAGTTTCAATATGAAATTCCAACCAAGACCACCTCGAATCTTCACCGTATTCTCTCAAAATTGAGATATAAACTCCAAATAGTATTCACAATCATTTGCAACAACATCAATCCAAACAAATAAAAGATTAAATCAAACCCAATTTTCGAATTAAAAGATTCAAAGTATTTTAGTGGTTGACAATGGAGTTTAAATCCAAATCTGTATGCTTAGTTTAATCAATACATGTGGCAGCCTCAATGCAAGTGCCAATAGTTTAATTTTTTCACTAATCAATATGATGCAAAACTTCGGACCATTTTTATCGTGTTATTTGTACATCATGTCCTTTTACAGTTTTGAATTTAAGAAAATGAACTTTTTAGATCTCTTATGTGAAAAAGGCAGATCTCTTACGTGTAAAAGTAAATCTCACATGTGTAAAAAATAGAGGTGGGTCATAAAACTAAAAATAAGTTTGTAAAGAGCCAAAATATCAGTTGGCCCATTTTTATCAATGAGAGAGTAATAAAGTTGTGTCAGCTATGTTCTTAGTTACTCCCTCAGGTCCACAATAAGTGATTTTTTGGATTTTTTTTGTGGTCCAAAGTAAGTGATAATTAAAGAAAACGGTTGAGTTTTCTCTGAAGGCGCAAGTTAAGCAGAGGTTTGCTAACGTGCACTAACAGCGCTGCCGCGCCGGAAACGACAGACAATCCAAGCTCTGATCACTACCACGAGGGTAGATGGTGATATGAGGGTAATTACTCCACAGTCAGGGGTTCCTCAAGATATGGTTCCATTGCAATTGAGTAATTGGGTAGCAACTGGAGAAGGTCCAAGCTGCATGCAACAGGAAACAAAGTCGTTGGTGACGATACAGAAGGAGGAACCAACTAGTTCTGATGTGTGAAGGCTGAATTTCCCTAAGGAACAAGTTGTGCCAAGTCCGATCAAGGTAAACTCTAGAGCTGAAGGTCCTACTATGGCGGATGTGGTTAAAAACAATCGAGCACAACATCTAGGTATGCAATTGAAGTTTTTCCCTCCAGTCATAAAAATAGATTTAAAGTTGTGCAATTAAACGAGATAGAGATGGAGGAATAGAGTATGCAATGGAGAAATGCTTTGATTGGCTATGTATTGGGAAGTATGCCTAGTTTCAAGGAGACGTTACAGTTTGTCTATGGAGTGTGGCAATTTGTGTCAACTCCCAGAGTATTCCTTCATGATGATGGATATTTCATCTTCAAATTTGAATAGGAGGATGATAAGAACATATTGCTTCAGAATGGACCTTCCACTTTCAATAATAGGCCGATGATCCTAAAGGAATGGGTACCGGATTTCAAACTGAACAAGGAACCTCTGAGATTTGTTCCACTATGTGTATCATTTCCTAAACTACCTCTACAGTGCTGGACTGAGGAGAATTTGGGTAGACTTTCTAGCTATCTAGGTTGACCAATATGTACTGATAAATTGACAGCAATAGGGGATAGGATATCATATGCCAGAGTTCTCATTGAGATGGACATAACTTAGCAACTACCAGAGACTATAACTATTGAAATTTTTTATAGAACCATGGGAGCAGGATATTGATTACGAGTGGAGGCCTATACTCTATCAAAATTGTGCTCAATTTGGGCATCTCACTGAAGTATGTGGAAAAGAGGCTCAGCGGGAACAGAAACTATAACCAAAAGGACAGAAAAGAGGGAAGCAGAAGCCTATGCAGGAGAAGAAGGAGTGGAAGGTTAAACAGGACAACCCATTGCCAAATGATAAACAACAAGAACCTACTGAAGATGAGGAAAACATAGTGCGCCTACCAAAGTGCAATTGCAAAGAAGTGGAAAGCAAGTAGTAGTGTTTCAAGGAAAAGAGCAGGGGAATCAGCATGAAATACAGAACCACCAGGAGGAAGAGTTGGACAGTGACTCAAAGGACTCCCTAGGGACAAACCAGTATTCAACCTTGAGAATATATGAAGAAGCAGTTGAGAAGAGAGTAAGTCAGAGACTTTCCAAAAAACAACCTCCATGATATTTTTCTCTTGGAACATAAGAGGGCTAAATAAGGCCCACAAGCAAAAAGAATTCAAGGACTTTTTGCTTAATAAGAAGATAGCCTTGATCGGTTGCCTTTAGACTAGAGTTAAACAACACAAAGCTATAAAAGTTACTACAAAGTTTGGAAATGAATGAGAGTTCTATACAGATTATACGCATGCCCCTAATGGAAGGATATGGGTTGGATGAAGGAGAGCTTCAGTTGTTGTGACTATTATATACAGTGTTTCATAGTTGATTCACTGTTTTATTGAGGATAGACAATCTCAGTTTAATTGTGAATTGACATATGTGTATGGATATAATACTATTGCAGGGAGAAAACCATTGTGGGATCAATTAAGGAACATTACAGGGTCTATTAATGGACCTTGGATCCTATTGGGAGATTTCAATACCATTCTGTTTAGTGATGATAATATTAATGGGGTACCAGTCCATTCTATTGAAACCGTTGACTTTCAGAATTGTATTACAGATTTGGGAGTGGGAAAAGGGACTAGGAAAAGGTGGCAGTTTTCCTGGTGCAACAAAAGAGATGATAATGAAAGGATATACAGTCACATTGATTGGGTGTTTGGTAATGCAGAGTGGCTACAAACTTATAGTAGTATTGAAGCTAGTTATCTGAACCCTGAGTGTTCAGATCATTCTCTCATTGTAATCAACATTGTGATTGCTAAACAATACCTAAGGAGACCATTCAGACTTCTTAATGTCCTATTACAACAGGATACTTTTAAAACAATTGTTCAGAATGTGTGAAAATAGAATATTAATGGGCATTGTATGTATGGAGTGTGGCAGAAGTTGGAACTGGTGGAAGAAGAGGCTAAGCAATTAAACAAATTATATTCCTCATTAGAAGGCAGGTTAATAAGTTTGAAGCAAAAACTGGGGGAGATTCAAGACAAGTTGGTAGAAGACTTGTTTAATAGAAGGCTGATAAATGAGAAGAAAGAGACAATGATAAAGATGGAGAAATGGGTTGCTATACATGAAAGAGTCGGTCGACAGAAATCCATAGCTACATGGATTTTCTCAGGTGACTCTAATACCAAATTCTTTCATGCTCACATGAAAGCTAGACAGACAAGGAATATGATCTCTTCTATTCAGAATGAGCAGGGGATTTTAGTCACTGATCCAAAGCTAATTCAGCAAGAATTCCTTGACTACTACAAGAAATTATTAAGTACATCTGCTGAGGAGTTGCCTTGTATTGACATAGTTGTTGCAAGGAATAGTCCATGTCTATCTGCTGAACAACAGAAAGATCTGATCAAACCCGTTACTAGAGAGGAGGTGATTCAGGTGGTTAAGAATCTTCCAAATGATAAAGCTCCGGGTATAGATGGCTTCCCAACTGATTTCTTTATAGCAAACTAGAATATTATTGGAGAAGATATAATAGCAGCAATTATGCAGTTCTTTGAGAATGGCCAGGTTCTGAAAGAAATCAACTGTACCACTATAATTCTGGTTCCTAAAGTTCCAGCTCCTACTATGGTTAAAGATTTTAGACCAATAGCTTGTTGTTCAACTATATACAAGACTATTGCTAAAATCTTAACTGAAATATTGAAGACAATAGTGGACATGCTTGTAGGTCCATCTCAGTCAGCCTTCATTGAGGGGAGTGTCACACCTCCTTTTTTACTGGTAAGTGTAATAAGGGAGTTTTTTCATTTTAAGTGACATTATTCGATTTTGGAATTTATTTTATTTATTCAAAATCGCCACCCGAATATTTTACGGTGTTCCGAGACACCATTTATTTATTAAAAATCCCATAAAACCAAGGATTTTTGACTCTGTTCAAGTTGTTAGCAAATTAGAAATCCGGGTAAGAAATCTTGTTAACCCGGGAGAAGGTGTTAGGCATTTCCGAGTTCCGTGATTCTAGCACGGTCGCTTAATGATTAAACTTGGCCTAATTTAATTACTGTTTTTGTACCTATGTGCATTTTTATATATCTACCGTTTTTGTTATTCTTTTGTATTCAAAGAATTATTTGAGATGGGTCATGTATGCATAAACCCGTAGATTTTAAAATGTATCTAAAATCTTGTCACGCGGACGTGTACACAATTCTCGGCACTGAACTCATTTAATAAGATAGATAAAGTGCGCAAGCGCGTATTTTGTTTTGTTGTCAAAAAGAAACCGAAATCACGTCACACGGGTGTGTGCGCAATTCCGATAATTTTAAGAAATTCGTTCCTAAAAGTGTCTCTACGAGTGCTCATTTTATTCTTTATTTGTGTTACGTAAACGTATACACAATTTGATTAAAGGTATATTTTAGTTGTTTTCATTCAAAGTTACGTAAAACGTATACTTCGATGATTGATTATTACTTAAGTCTAAACGTATTACCTAATTCAAGAATGGGATGAGTTTCAATACCTCTAATGTGAATTCCTAAGTCAAGTCATATGGGACTGATCCAAAGAGGCATTTTTAGATAATTATAGGAATCACTCCCAAACTATGTCCATTAATCATATTCATGAGGATTTGGGCTATGGCCTAATTTAGCCCGGTCTGTCACTTAACCCTTAGGCCAATCTTAATATAGACTATTCGAGAAAGAAGGGGCATATACGATTCAACTTGAATACTACTAAACTGAAGAGATTGAAGATACAAATAGAGATACAAATTCATGACTTCAACACAATAATAAGAAGCAAATTTGCACCTTTTATTGCTCTTAGTTGCTGTAAACACTACTTAAGGGAATATATTTATGTGACTCAAAATACATCAGATTTTTACACAAAGCAATTTAAGAAAAAGTCATGAGAATTTTTACGAGAAAAGAAAAAGTTTCTTCACAATAGCATTTGAAATCTCGGACAGATTAGTTTTTATTCCAAAAATCATACGAGTTTCAGAGACATCCGTTTTTTTGTCTTGATTGAATCCTACTAGTCGTAAGCCATATTGCATTAATGCTAACACGAAAAACATAACTCTAAAACTTCTGGGCTCTTGTCTCCTTGGGCCCAATAGCTTGGGGGGGTCAGATTGAATCAGGACTTAATAGGCCATTTGATACAGATGACCCAGTTTCAAAGATCTTCACATTTAATAAAAAAGACAAGATGAAGCTGTATATTAATTCTAATAAAGTCCAGTCTCTTTTTACAACTGAGATTCAAAACTTGAACAAACTAATATACTTCTCGAACTAGTGAATTACATTACAGCTTTAAGAGACACAGAACTACTCCTAGGCTAAATGAGAGCTCGAAATTACTGCTTCTAGCTGGACCTTTGGTTAGTCTTAAAAGCAACACCGGTAAATCTTCCAACCAAAGTGTTTTATGCATCATTATGGGAGGAATTTTGACCATGAACAGGTCAGATTCACTTTACCCTTGACACAGTTTCAAACACTACTAAAACAGAGTTCTTTATGCATTTGGAATGAATCTGACCATGAAAGGGGTCAGATTCAAATCTAATGATGCCATTTTGTTTAGACTCTTAATAGTCATCCTTATTCTGGCTAGTGTTTAGTCAAATATTTTGACCACTATTGGCACTTTTGAGGAGTAAATCCGACTATTTTATAGGTTCATATTCCCTTCCTTAAGGCTCTTCCTAATTTCACACTCTATATCATTTGAAGGATAATTTTCAGCAAGCTAAACTACTGTTTGTGCACTACTATTGGTGAATTCGACCATTGAAAGGTCAAATTCATCTACTCTAGTGCAACTTACCTTAATAATAAACTAAAGCAAACTCAAAACTAACATCTGACTACAAAAAAAATAATGCATCTTAACTCGGTAAATTTAAACTCCCTATAAGAACAGATTCAGGTATTGCATATACTCATTCAGATTCATTTATCAACATATGAATCAATCTTATTTCAGATTTTTATACCAGGATCAAGGGAGCAGAAAACACAGATAGAGGAGGAAGATTCAGACAACCAGAGAAGAAGAATGAAATTCATATTTGAGCCTTTCAATAAAGTTAAACAGTTACATACCGTTAAAAGAGAAAATGACAAAGATATATGTACCAAATAAAGGTCCAGGTAGAAGATCAAATTCAGCAAAGAAGAGGGATAATCAGCATTAATAAACAACAACTTCAGCAGCAACTAACAACCCATAATCAAGACCCCATAATACCAAAAGAAATCCAGGAGCTTGAATAGGAATATTTAAGATTTTTATAAAAGAGATCAGAATACCAACGATGAACCAAGAACTGAGAATCAGACACTAGAACTTTAATCAAATACTTTCACTAATATTATTTGGAAATTTTCATTTGTGAAGGAGGAAAACTATTCTGATTTTTTGTGTGTTTTCCAATATTTTCAGTAGCAAAAATGGATGTAAAAGAGTGTGAAGGCAGGTGGAGAGAGTAGTATTTTTCGTGTGTGTGTATGTATTTTTCAGTGTCAAAAAGCAGGTCCTTTCCGTGTTCAAAAGAAGATCCTTAATAGTCTAAAAGGAGGGTATATTTATAGGAGGCTTGGGGATGGGATATGCTTTGGCATATTCCCTATCCAAAATTAGCTGAAATGGTACATAGGGCAGCTGCCACCCTTATCCTTTAGGACAGCTGCCCCTATTCCAGAAGCTTCCAGCCTTTGTAAATGACCTTAACACCCCTAAAGAGTCTGATTTTACAAGTCTATAAGGTTCTTGGGTTGTTCACCCAAGATTCCCTTGCCTAGGATTCCTAATATACCCCTTGAAGTCTCTGAAATTACCATTAGGTAACCAGGGTTAAACTTGCTTGGGTTATCATTAACTCTAATTAATTAGCCCTAGTTAGCTCACCTTAGTTAATTAAGACTAATAGGTATTATCAGTTTAATCCTAGTTTAATTGACTTAATTAAGATTAATCAACTTAATTCCTTAAACTTAGGTTAGTTGACTTGCTTTAGTTAAATAATCTCAGTTAATTATCGTAATTAGAACCTAGGACTTAGTTAATTATTTGAGAGGTTATTAACCTAGGTTCGCCTATTAAACAAGTGTCTTTTAGAAGGTTATCATTAATTAGGTTAATCTTGAGGTTAGGATTAAACTAAATTAGTTCATGGCCATACACTGGTTCAGAATTAACTAGTTTCCTAATTAATCAGGCAATTAATTAACTAACCTAATTATAACAATGCTCAAATAAACTATGAAGCAATTAATCAACAAAGATGATCATGCTTAAAGTAAAATAGTAAATCCTAACGACTACATACTCACTAACATGAACAAGGACAATCATGAAACATTTGACAGATAATCTAAACAAACTAAACAGGGAATCACAGAAATGGTTCACACCGTAATATAACCCTAATCTAATTAAGCAATTTGTTCAAATTTGTGAAGTAATCACATAAACAGGGACAGAATAATGGGAAAAGGAAAAAACTAACGAAAACAAAGCAAACAGTGATTAACATATGATTTCTTGTTTTAATAGTATGCAGAAACAGTAAAGAGGAGAGGAGATTATGGACAAGATCATAAGGGATTCAAATTAGCAATCATGTTGAACACCTAAAACATGTTGTTAACTAAAACGAAATACTAATGACATTAATGGATACAAAGGTAAATTGACCAAAACAGGCTAAACTTGTAACCCTAAATAAAGACATATGATTCTGCTTCATGAAAATAAAAAGATAAAGAAAAAGGAAAAGAGTAATAGACACAGAGGGAAAGTACCTGTGGGGTGGTTTGGCCGGAAATTTGAGGACACCGGACCTTGCCGGACTCTGGCGGGGTTTAAAAATAACTCAAACCCACATGAATCAATAGCCCTCAACGAGAGCTATCGATCCATATAAGTAGGAGCTATTGAAAGTCTTCAAGTCGACAGGTAGGGGGAACTAGGGTTTGGGGTTTCTTAGATCTAAAATTGGATGATTTTGGGTGGGATTTTGGTGAAATAGATGGTAGGAGGCGATTGAGAATGGAGAGAAGGTTGTCTGGTGAAGATTTGGGTTTGATTGGTGGAGCTCCGCCGCCGGAGGTGATTTTCGGCCGGCGGAGCAAGGCGGAAGAACGGTGGGGGACGGCGGAGACTGGCAGGTCTTTAGAGAGAGGAAGGGAGATGGTGGGAGGGTAGGGTGTTAGACTTTAGGTGAAATGGGGTGTTGGGGACAGTTTTATAGTCATTAATTAGCTAGTTCCCAGCCGTTAGATCTAGAAAGATCAACGGCTAGTATTTACTTCTTCAAAAACGGGGTCGTTTAGGGACAAGGGTGAGGCCGGGTTGGTTTGATTTGGGCTGGACTGGGTCTTTGGTGGGGGCAACTTGGGCCTGGGCAATTCTAGCCCAGATCCATTTAAATTCATTTTTAAACAAGACCAAACTTAATTAATTAAATTAACCTAAAATTAAAACTAAACCTAATAATTAGTTCTAATCATAGTCCTTGTTTAATTAATTAATTAATTAATTAAGAATCATGTCACTTAATTTACTCATAATCAATAAAAGGACAAATTTCACAATTTTTGTTAAAAAGAAATAATTAAATCAAGAAATTAACCTACTTTATATCAAACAATTATATTTATTTCAATGATAACTAAGGTTATGCGCCTAATTATGCCGCTTTAAATTATTTATAGATTTAAAGGACGAATTATGGCTACATAATGTAAAATAAATTCACAAATAACACTAGAATTCAACGAAAATTCATAAAATCAATTAATTTATTGAGTTTTTTTTTTAGGATTATATGGTAGGTAAAAATCACGTGCTCACATGGAGGAGTATACTGGACAATGTAATAGTAGCCCATGAATTGGTGAAAGGATACTCTAGGAAAGGGGTGTCACCTAGATGTATGGTCAAAATTGACATAAGGAAGGCCTATGATTCAGCGGAGTGGAGTTTCCTACAGATGGTGCTGCTTGAATTTGGATTTCCTTTGAAGATGGTCAACTGGATAATGACTTGTGTTTCAATTGTTAGTTATGCACTGTTGATTAATGGGGGACTGACCACAAGATTTCAAGCGCAAAAAGGGCTAAGGCAGGGGGACCCAATGTCACCCTATTTGTTTGTATTGGAAATGGAGTATTTGAATAGATCATTGACGAATTTGAAAGCTAATCATGACTTCAACTACCACCCCAGATGTTCTAAGTTGGATCTAGTTCATATGTGTTTTGCAGATGATTTGTTATTGTGTTGCAGGGCAGACAGAATATCAATCCAGTTGATGTTGCAGGCATTCAACCATTTTTTTGAAGTATCTGGACTTAAAGCTAATATGGAGAAAGTTCACTCCATATAGCAAGGGTGTCTAATGAATTCAAGAATCAGATTATACAAGAGATGAGCTTTTCTGTTGGGGAAATACCATTCAGATACCTAGGTGTCCCTTTATCTTCAAGGAAAATTACAATTCATCAGTGCTTGCCTCTAATAGAAAAAATGATTACAAGAATTAGATGTTGGTCAACTAAATTGTTATCATACAGTGGAGCACTTTCTTTTAAGAATGTATCTGACTCCATCTTTCTTTCGTTAGTTAAGCCACCTTTTTCTTTTCCCTTTTTAGAATAAGGGAGGAAAGAGAAAGAATAAAAAAAGTGGATTCAACATTCTCAGTTTGACTATAGGTTTTCCTCTACAACTGATCTTCCTCAACAAATCCAGGTTTTTTCTCTCAAANTCAGCGGAATATGGAGGTACTTATGGCAGAACGGGCCAATCTGGTCTTTCACAATAAAGCGATAGACGGAACTGCCATGAAACGACTTATTAGTAGATTAATAGATCACTTCGGAATGGCATATACATCACATATCCTGGATCAAGTAAAAACTCTGGGGTTCCAACAAGCTACTGCTACATCCATTTCATTAGGAATTGATGATCTTTTAACAATACCTTCTAAGGGATGGCTAGTTCAAGATGCTGAACAACAAAGTTTGATTTTGGAAAAACACCATCATTATGGGAATGTACACGCGGTAGAAAAATTACGTCAATCCATTGAAATATGGTATGCTACAAGTGAATATTTGCGACAAGAAATGAATCCTAATTTTAGGATGGCTGACCCTTTTAATCCAGTTCATATAATGTCTTTCTCGGGCTTCAACTGATCAAAAGTGTCATGTTCGAGATGCAAACATATTGGGCTCAAATTTTCATGTTGCCAAAGAAGATATTTTATATGGTAACTAATATATGTAGAACATTCCTATGGACAGGTACAAATGAGGTGTCTAGGAAAGCTCTAGTTGTTTGGGAGAAACTGTGCATGCCTAAAGCAGTTGGAGGTTTGAATATCCTAGACTTCTACAGATAGAATAAATCAGCTATTTGCAAGCTTTTGTGGGCTATCAATAAAAAAAAGATAACCTATTGGTGAAATGGATGCATTGCTTCTACCTAAATCATAGTAATATATCAGACTGCCATATTCCTTAGAAGGCATGCTGGCTAGTTAGAAAAATATTGGAGGCAAGAAGTTGGTTAGTGAGTTATGGGGCATGTAACACTCTTAAGAAGCTTTGAATCACGAGAAAAGTTCAGCATTAAAATAGCATACAAATTCTTCACACCACAATTTCAGAAAGTGGAGTGGAAGCAAGCAGTGTTGGTACAAAATGTTATTCTCAGGCATCAATTCATACTCTGGTTAGCAGTACAACATACATTATCTACTATTGATAGACAAGAGAGATGGAGAATTCAGGTTGACAAAGGATGTGTATTATGTGCAACTGGCATAGATGAAACATTGGAGCATATGTTGTTTGAATGCTCTTACTCACATCAGATGTGGAGTTCTATACTGGGCTGGCTGGGCATACAGAGAAACATAGGTAACTGGAAGGAAGAAGTGCACTGGGTGGCAAGCCGAATTACTAATCGACCATGAACACACATCTTAGGCTTCCTCTTTGCAGCAATAGTCTACCACATATGGGCAGAAAGGAATACTAGAAGATTTCAGCAAAAGAAGCAAGAAGCCTGGCAGAGAACAAAGGAAATAGTTATACAGTTACATGTTAAAGGACAAAACAATTGTAAATTGAAGAGTATACTAGATAGGTTGAATTGGTACCTAGTCTAGATAGTTATAACATTGTTTGAATATTCTGAGAGACTAACTCATGAGTTGTCTAAATGAGTTAGCTGTATGTAAATTTCTTACTTGGTGAAATAAAATTTTTATCTTGACCAAAAAAAAAAAAAGAATGAATTAGTTTTTTTTTTCCTACACTACCGTTGGAGTAAATAATGTTGGAGTATGTGTTATTTCTTCCGGTCCAAAATAAGTGATTTTTGGATGTTTTCACACAGATTAAGAAATCCACATTTTAACATTAATTAACAATAAAATTGACCATATTAACCTTTACTATCTCACATAAACACTCTTAACACATATTCCAACACAATTTACGCCAAGGGCAATGTAAAAAAAAAATTAATTCATTATTGAAATCAGAAAAAATCACTTATTTTGAACCACAAAAAAATGTCAAAAGATCACCTATTTTGGACCGGGGGGAATAGTAGTATTTATGTGAAATAGTAAAGGTTAATATGGTCAATTTCATTAGTAATTAATATTAAAATGTAAATTTCTTAAAACATATGAAAAAAACTAAAAAAATTGCCTGGGAGTACTTTTATACTGATTTTAGGATTTCCACATTTTCTCTTCATTCTTGACTTTTTAAGATCGGAACTTCTTGTTCCGTATATATTTTGGGTGATTGGTTGTGTGTTAGGGGGGGGGGGGGGGGGGGGGGGCGGGGGGCGGCAAGGGGGGGGGGGGGGAAAAAGAAGGC